>BRDA01029710.1:1553-23522 GCA_036984385.1 Crenuchus spilurus | reverse complement strand
GTGCAACCAAATAATTGCAACCAAATAAAGCCAATAATTTTGTCCAGCCCATTTTTGGAGTTTTGTGTGAAATTATGTAAAATTTGCCTTTTTTTTCCTCTGTTCCAATACACACAAAGGAAATAAACATGTGTATAACAAAACATGTGTAATTGCAATAATTTTCTGGGAGAAATACTTCATTTAGTTACTTCAAGTTACTGCCTATCTATTGTCATTCACATCAGTTTATCAGCTATCCTCAGTCTCCTTTGTCAAGGGTTCAGGTCCTGACCATGTGAACATTAATGACATATTATTATAGATATTATTTGGGTGGTGGACCATTCTCAGCACAACAGTGGCACTGACATGGTAGAGTTGTTGGGTGTTGTGCTGGTATAAGATACAACTGTGTTGCTGGGGAATTTACACATAAATGTCACTGCAACCAAATACCCAGCCAACTATAACTCTGTGGCCAGGAACTGACCACTGATGAAATGTTAAACAATGACATCAACAGAAACTGTTGTCTCAAACTGTGTAAACTCAATTGATTCTATTGTGTAATACAGTCTCAATTGTGTAAACCAGCAAAGTTTAGCAAGAAAACGTGTTTTTGTGAGCAGTAAGTGTATATTAGAGGGCAAAATAGCAAAGATCTGAAAAATGTCTCATGTCTGGTGTTGTTCTGCAGTTTTGGGCTGCATATGTTCCATGTGACACTCAGTATAAAGATGCAGTGAGACAAACCCTGGAGCAGATCGATGTCATTCACAGAATGTGCCATAAATACCCAGATGACTTAATGTTTGCCTCCAGCAGTCAAGGTAACATATTTTCAAACCAAACTCTGGTTAGTTGTTTAAATGATCATATTTTGTATAAATAATTGACAAGCAAAATATTATGTTCATTATTGAATTAGCTTGAGTCATGCAAATGACACATATTTAAAAAGACATTTGTATTGTTAAGCCTAATCTTTAGGTACATGATTAACTTTGTCATTTGGCAATCAGTTCTGCAACACATTCTGCAAAAGGTTTGGGGCAGTAAAGCATTTATCACTGTGTAATAATTTCATTCCTTCTTACAACACTTAAACGACATTTTGGCAGGCTCTGAGTTGCTCAGTAAACTAAAGCTCAATGGACTCATCCCAGTCATTGCCCTGAGAGCAAAAGAGCAAAAGTGACTTTTATGATGAAGTAGATGGCGCTCTCTATCACTACGAAATATGTAATGTCCACTCGCTCAGGCATCTGTTAGCTCACGTATCAGAGCTGGGGAATGTTGGCTGCCCAATGACGATGTATTGGCAGTTGGAAAAGAGGTGGTGGCTGACTTCACATGCATCACAGCAGGTCTAAAAAATAAATAAATAAAATAATAAATAAAAACCATTTTCGTGTTAAGGATACCTAATGTATCAGTGAGTATTTTGTCTCATTCCCATGCAAACATATCTTAAGGTGTGCAACAGTACAGGGTTGTTGATGTCACATAACTACTTCTTCTGCAGCCATGTCTTTATAATGTGTGCAGCATGTGGTTTAGCATTGTCTTGTTGAAAAACATTTGGATTCATTTTGAACACAGCACATGTTGCTCTAAAATCTCAACATAATTTTCAGAAGTATAAAAGAGCTTTGCCAAGAAAACTGGCACAACTCCATATGACAGGGCCTGGCTTTTGAACTTATTTCTGATAACAGTCTGAATAGTCTTTTTGTCTTCATTCTGGAGCTCATGGCATCCATTTCTTTCAAAAAGATCTGAATTGCCTGACCACAGTAAATGTCTACTGTGTGATGGTTCAACCATGTAAACAAATGATGATTACAATCCCCTGCTGACATCACCTGTTTGAACTCATCATTGTTTAGGTTTTTTTTACCTCATTATTAGCCCTAAATTGCTCCTGGCCCAAGTTTTTTTGGAATGTGTTTCAGGCCTGAAATGCAGGAATGACTATATATTAATAAATTAAATGAAGTTCATCAGAAAAAAACATGAAATATATTGTGCAATGAAATAAAAGACATACTGTCCCAACTGATTTGGGATTGTAGAATATGCAGATCTAAGATTTCTTAGTAATATATGTGATGATGTGTTTGTATGGAGTGGGTGGAGTTAACCCTTTATTCATTTGCTAACTTTTGTAAGAAGCAAGAATACATTGTATATAGGTTTAAGCTAGAAATATAGTGAAAATATCTAGTGCTCACCATATGGTATCTAGTGTGCACCACATAGTATCTTGTATGCATCTATTAGTATATGGTGTGCTCCAGATTTTTATTAAAAAAATCACCACATCCCTTCAGGGGATCTGTATACAGACTTGCAAAACATACAATTAAATATATTTCTGTTGAGTTTTCAAAATTTTAGGAAGACAGGTTAAGAGAAAACATTAAACTGATTTTAAAAAATCTGAAAAATGATTGATAGGACCAAAATTATCATATCGGGATTGACATTTTATTATCGCAGGTGTGTGGCTGAGTTCTAAGTGTGTAAATGGATTGTCTTAATTGTAAAGCATCCTTGAGTTTGAGAAAGGTGCTATCAAGTGTAACATTAATTCATTCATATGATCACAGATATAATGGATGCCTTTAAGCAGAACAAGACAGCGAGCTTGATTGGCGTGGAAGGAGGTCACTCTATAGACAGCAGCATGGGCACATTGCGTACCATGTACCAGCTGGGGGTTCGTTATCTTACCCTTACACACAGCTGCAACACACCCTGGTGAGTGACCAAGAGGTACAGGCACCTTGACCTGGGAAGCTAAACTGTAGGAGCAACACTCCAGCTTAAAAAAAAAATCTACAATATTAAGAACACACCAGGGGCCTTTTAAAGCAATGGAAACATTGTGTGTTTTCTTCTTCCTGTTTCTGCATGGGAATTCTACCTGAGAGGGAGTTTCCAGTTCCTTAACTTTACTTCCCGTTCTGCATGGTTCTAAATATCACAATTATTTGGCAGAAGGCAATGGTCCATGTGAAAACATGACATAGTGTATGCATAAAGAGGAATAACTCCATGATACCTCAAATGAACCTGAATTGGATTATTTTGGTAAAACATGTTAAAAAATAAATCATGGTAATGAGTTTTCTTGATATTTTTAAGTTCATACATAAAAAAGTCTTTAAGATGTTTTTGAACTTACAAAGTTTACCATCAGTTTCATGGTTTAATAGCAATCTTCTTAAATTTTTAGCATAATCTCATAAGATAATACACTTTCCATCTGAACTTACATAACCAGATGTTACAGTTTTTAACATTAAATAAATGCAAAATATTGAGAATTTTTGTAAAAGAACACTTCAAAGTTCAAAACAGTGTCAGAAAAAAACAAACAGGTTGCTCAATAAAGATCATAATCAACAGGGCAAAGATACAAATCCAGGCACCAGACAGGAAAATATATCAAAGATGAGCCAGAAGAAATGGTCAGAAATGCAGTCAAGACTTCATAAGAACCTATTCTACAACCTGGACATACAATAGCAGTCAAAAGTTTTAGAACAGCTTTAGAAAGTTTTAGAACATGTCAGGTATGTGCCTAGTTGGTCAGGAGTTCATCCTACAGCAAGACAATGGCCCAAAACATCAGTCCAAGCTCTGCCAGAACTACCTCAGGAAAAAACAACAAGATGGTCAGCTTGAAAACATGGAGTGGAGCACAGTCTCCAGACTTACATTCACAGCATTTAGCAGACACATTTATCCAAAGCAACTTACAATTGGGGTTAGGTGTCTTGCTCAAGGGCACTTCAGTTGTGACCTGCCTGGGGATTGAACCAGCAACCTTCAAGTCACCAGACCAAATCCTTAACCACTAGGTCATGGCTGCCCCCGACTTAAACCCCATCCACCTGATTTAGGGTGAAGTGAAAAGCAAAGCAAATCTACAAGTGCCAACATTTGAGAGTGAAAGTGCAAACAGTTGTGTAAACAGTATTCAGAGAGAGAGACCCTGAGGGGAATCACTAGGCTGAGTCACCACGCCATCACACTAACAATAACAATAACGGCACATAAGCCTTAACCAAAAACAAATTCCATGAATGTGCCAACTTATACAGTCAATAAAGTCTGATTTTACTCTGATTCTGAGATGTAACATATTTACATACGTTACAATATACTGATGCTTTTTTATACAAATCCTAGGAAGAATCATGACATTGTATAACATGACATTTTGTCTCACAGGGCAGACAACTGGTTGGTGGATACGGGGTCAGATCCTGTGGAGCACAACGGCCTGAGTGACTTCGGCAAGGTTAGGTTTATTTGTTCTCTGATTGTATCCATTCATCTTGTTTCTGGCCACCCTTTTGATCAACTATTCCAACATAGCAGCATAATAAGAGATCTTCAATTTGGTTGGTTTTCTAGTGAAATTTTTTATTTGCTTGATTTGTTTTCTTTGCTGTCCAGGATTTTCTTCACCAAATGAAAAGTTCAAAGGCATTAATGTTGTACCTGTCATGATATCATTAATCATTATTGTGAAAGCTGTCCCAATACATTACAACATATGAACCCTCTAAGCAATCACAGTGAATGTACAGTGAGCATCTTGACTAATCACAGTTCCAGATTAGTGCTAATGTAAGTGTTTTGATGAATCAAGGCACTGTACAGGTGCATTCTAAATCTAAATTAACCCTAAAGGTACAACGTAGTTCTTATAATCCAAATGTGTGCCTTTGTTCACCCAGAAAAGTACACTTTTCCCTCTTACCTCAGTTATAGTTGATAATCCAAGACATTTTTGGGGTCCACATTTCTAAGCTTCTTTAGCCTTGAATCACAAGCTATAAGGCTAACATTAAACACATGCTAGAACTGTAGAGTCACCTAAATTACCTCTGTCCTAAAACACACTAGCTAGTCTGTGTGACACTAAAAATACTTTAAATGTGGTTTTAGCAGGTGGAGAGACTAGGCTGCATAAATGACTACTGAGTTGAAGTGTTGGTTAGCTACGTTAGCCTCGCAGCTCCTGCACTAAACTAAAGAAGCAAATTTTTAACTCCAAATATGTTGTGGCTAATTGCGCAAAAAATTGTGTAAATATGATTGTTTAGTGAGGTATGTATTAAATAGTGTTTTAACAGTACACTACATTCACATTCTTATAGTAAAATTGCACATTTGTACCATTTCATGACTTAAATTAAAATAAAGTGCCCAGATTTACAAATTTCAAGATAAAATTTGTATTAATGTTTTCATAATTTTAATTAATAAATAAAAATAATTTCATTTCTAAAATGTAACTGTGTTAAAGTAGATATGGTACCTATAAATATACATTCCTTGAAAAAACTTTTACTTAAAAAAAACTTTACTTTTATTTAAGATGCTAAAATATCCATTTATCCATTATCACACCCGCTTAATCCTTATCAGGGTCGCAGTTAGTCCTCTACCCCTCACTGGGTGCAGGGCAGGGCATTACACTATTCATCTAAGCCCAGGACAGGATATACTAAAATATATTTTAGCTATTAAAATATTACTCACAGAACTGCATATTGTGAATCTCTACCTGCAGCAATCTGTCACTACAGAGTTTGTTTGATGGGCTGTATCCGATGTGGCCGATTACCAAATAATGATTTTTAGAAAAAATAAATAAATTAAAAATTAAAAAGGCCAAAAGATACTTTGAAAAATGCTGAACACTTACACATGTATTTATATTAAATACATATATATTAAATAATATAAGTTTTATATTAAATATGTGAAGACTATTCAAGAGAATTTCTGTTTTTCACCCAACAGTTCATGGCAGCAACAACCATAGAATAAAGAGTCAAGTCTCAGAACATTTTCTAACTTTCTCTGATCAATGATTTGTTGCAAGACCATTAAAGCTTAATATTTTGCAATTCTGGGTTTGACTAGTTTTTTTGCCCAGTAGTGTACTTGAGATAATACTCAAAGTCAAATCAATCAATTTTTATTGTGTAACTTCAACAACCCTTCTCTGCTCTATACTAGTATTTTGTACATATGATATTGCTAATACCCAGCTAAGCTAAAAGCTAACTCTCACCATTTTCCACTTCCTGAGCTCATGTGATAATGTTTGTATTCCCAGATTCCCAGACGTCATTTGAAACAGCCCACGTGCCTCTTTGTCTACTACTGTTAGCATAACAACAGATAATTTACTGCATGAATGCATGCAAACTCAAAGTGCACATGGCATAGCTTGCAGGAATAAATTAAACCTGCGGCACGTGAAGCAATGAAGTAATACTCTGTTTTGTTCACAATCAGCCATCATACTGTTATGAACTTGGAGTTGCGTCACTTTGTGTTTGACCCCTTACAGGTGAAACAGTGTTTTAGATCTGTTGCTGACCATATGGCTTTATTTTTCCAGAGGCTGATCTTGGAGATGAACCGCCTGGGCATGTTGGTGGACTTGGCTCACGTGCCGGAGCAGGTGATGAACCAGGTGCTAGACATCTCCAAAGCTCCAGTCATCTTCAGCCACTCTTCTGCCTATAGCATCTGCAATCACAAGAGGAACGTCCCAGACAGCGTCCTTAAGAGAGTGGTGAGAAGCAATTATTGTTTTCAAACACATGAATCAAAAAGCTAGTCTTGTAGAATTACACAGACTTCCAGTTCTCAGTACGACGTTAGAAAGTGTTTAATGATCAGCTGTAGATGACTCTAAAATGACAGAAAACCCTCTGACAATGAAGTCAAAGGCAAAATATAGGCAAAAATAATTCAATATTTTCATGAAACATTATAATAAAAGTTATTAAATAGTGCAGCCTTATAAAATGGTAAGTCTTTTTTTTGTTGTACTCTCTAAACCTACGAATGCTAAGGCTGTATACAGTACATCATTCCAGACTATTGAATGGTTATTACTGGCCTGCGTGATGAATTCACGTGACTGAGTATATTTGTTCACCTGTAATATTATCACTGTTAACTGTGACTTTGACCTTTGACTGTACACTGAAAATTTAAGTTTAATTTATTTGATTCAAACCTGTACATGAGTCATCTTACATTAAAACACAAAACAGGGAACTTGGGCTAATTGAATATAAAGGTAAAGTTTTCAAAGTTTACATTAGACAATATGTTGTTGGCTTTATTTATATTAGTTATGCACTTGTGTGTTTGAGTTCATTTGACAGCTGTATTGCACAATCATTTCAAATTGTGTATTATATGAGCTCTGGTACAGATCAGAGTACAGTCCCAGCAGCCTGACAGGTAAAACCTGGTCTGATAGTTTGTTTACAGATGTAGTTTTGTTCCAGGTAACACTGAGTACCTATTATCTCTTTAGTGGTAGTTTAATGACATTAAACACACCTACGTTAAATTTCCCTGAGTTTTTGCTTTAGGGAGTGATTACATGTGTGTGTGTGTGTGTGTGTGTGTGTGTGTGTGTGTCTCATTAGCCTCATTTCACCCTGTTGAGTGATGGCCCCTCAGAGCAGGTATTATTTGCTATAGCTCATTCTCAGCACTGCAGTGACACTGATGTGGTGGTGGTGTGTTATTGTGTGTTGCTGGTATGAGTGGATCAGACACAGCAGAGCTGCTGGAGGTTTTAAACTCTTCAGTGTCATTGTTGGACTAAGAATAGTCAAACCTATCCAGCCAACAGCATCATGTAACTTTAAATATAACAGATGAGCTGCTGTCTCTGACTTTACATCTACAAGGTGGACCAACAAGGCAGGTGTGTCTAACAGAGTGTTTAACAGTGTTTAAAATCTCCAGCAGCTCTGCTGTGTCTGATCCACTCACACCAGTGAAATATACAATAACACTCCACCACCACATCAGTGTCACTACAGTGCTGAGAATAATCCACCCAAAATACCTGCTCTGTGGGGTCCTGATCATTGAAGAACAGGTGAAAGGAGGATAATAAAGTATACAGAGAATAGCTAAAACAGTGGAGCTAAAATGGACAATAAGTGTAGATACAAGATGGACTGGCTTATAACCTGGCCTTACGTCTATGTCTGAAATGGGCCTATTGTCTTTGTTCCAGAAAGAGAAAAATGGAATTGTGATGGTTAATTTCTACAACAGCTATGTCACCTGCAGCAAAAGTGCAAGTCTCTCAGACGTGGCTGGTGAGTAACAGATTTACACACTCAGCGATTTACACCCTCAGCGGTTTAACACTCATTCAACGTATGTCAAATGCAGATCACTTTGACCACATCAAGGAAGTGGGCGGCGCCAGCATTGTGGGATTTGGTGGTGACTATGATGGTGTGGACAGGTAAGTGTGTGTAAAGACATTTTATGCAACATCCTTATCTGAGTAAGAATATGGGTAGTTAAGAGTGCCCAAGTCATATCATAAAGGTTATGAAGATTACATACCATAAACATGCTGTAAAGCCTCTTGATCTAAGCAGGGGCGTAGCACCAAATTCTGAGCCCTACGCAAAGGAAAATAAAATTCCAGACTCCTCAAAGGCCCTCCCCCACTTGGAGCTCTGGGAACTCCCTGGTAAAACTGGTCCCACTTTTCAACCCACTACAATGCCCCTGGACTCTGTAATGAGCTCACTGAAACTTTACACCAGCTGGAAAACAGATGCACTCATGAGTATATTATATTACTTTACAGTATACTGGCAGTCAGCTTGTTATTCACAGATGAATGGACATTTTATTATGATTATAATCATTATCATGATTTTTATCATCAATTGTCCTGATTGTGGATAGCATAATGGATAAATCAGTCCACAAACAAAAGAGGGGGCAGTTGAACAACAGGTGTCAGGTGTTCAAATGTAGTAGCAGGTCACAAAATCTTGATATTTAATCTGTTTTAATGTTTTTATCTTTATATAAGTGAAAAGTAAAAGTGCACAATCATTAACCAATGTGCATGTACACAGAGGAGACTGACCTTTAACCCATCCATGCAATGAAACAAACATACACACACTAAAGGGGCACAAATGCACAAAGTATAGTAGTCTCTTTCCATTGGGCCCGGGTAGAAGTTGTGGATTAGGTGCCTTGCTCAAGGGCACTTCATGTCCTGCCTAGGGATGAGCCTTCTAGTCACAAGACCAGATCTATAACCACAAGGCCATGGCTGCCTGCAAATGAAAACAACTTATTTCTACTCATCTATTTTGGTTTGCATAACTGTCTTTTGACAAAGGCTACTGGATTTACTACAGTTGAGGTGGAACCAAAACATATCACACATAGAGGGTAATCTCACTACATGTAATTCTGAGGCTCTTGGCTGGTTTTTGCAGCTTTTTTGCTGATTATGGGAAGTGTTGCTGGTTTTTGGTCAACACTTGTGTTGTTTGCTGTTAGTTAAAGAGCATATGAGTTACTATAAGAGTCCTTGGGCTAGACTCCTAATGCTAAAATTGTCTGTAACTGCATGTCATTCAACAGTGAGAGCACGACCATGACACAACCAAAACCCTCACTTTATAATGAAATATAAACAAAGATTTCTGAATCAGCTGCACATTCATAGAGTGACACTTTTTAAAAATTATTTTGTACCAGATTTTTTCCCCCAATGTGTTTGGTAGCCAATAGACCCGCCCTTTTGTTGACTCTCCCCATCACTTGTAATGTCTGACTCTAGGAGGGTGCAGACAAACACAGGCCTCCTCCGATGCATGTGACGTCAAGCTCCGCCTCTTTTCAAACTGCTGCCGATACATCGCCGCTAGGCAGGAAAGCCAGGATCCCCAGTTATGATGTATTGCCTGGCAGACGCCTGAGCCAGCCGACATTACTTAGTAGTGCTAGGGAGAAAGTGCCTTCTTATCTGCCCAGGGAGAGCACAGCCAATTTTGCTCTCTTGTGCCACGGCTGCTGATGGCAAGCAGCATGATCAGGATTCAAACTCATGATCCTCAGATCATAGTGACAGCACCTTAGTCTGCTGAGACACTCTGAAACTCAGTTGGCTTCAAATATTTCTAACAGTGTAATAATAATAATAATAATAATAATAATAATAATAATAATAATAATCATATATTTAGCTACTCAACTTTAAGGTCAGTTCATGTTATAAATCAAATGAATGTTCAGTAATAATGTGTTGTATTGCATTTACATTTACATTAACACATTTTTGCAGGTGGTTTATTCAGATGCCCTGACAGTCTCAATCATGTTAGAGCTTAGGCAGATGTAACATTTACACATTTCAGATGAACCAATCACAACCGCTGTTTCTACATAGCAATTGAAATACAACACCCGTGATCAGATTTCTTAAACTATTTCCGCTGGAGGAAGAGTATCTCAAGCTTGTAACACATCAGTCTCCCAGTGAACTTTTTGAACATTTGATCCAGTTTATTCCTTGTGGTATGTCTATGAAGCTGCTGGTTTACATTCAGAAAAGAAAAAGTTTAATTTCTGACCTCTAGTGGATGTGTTTTAGCTTATCATAGCTCTACCGATTGGTAGACATGGCACAATCACATTGTATTAAAGTCATCACCTTCTTCAAGAAGATATAATGACTTTAAAACACTTCAAATGGTTCAGCAGAATGTTAAAGGGTGAAAAACATTTGAAGTGAGGGCATTTGGGCAGCCTGCAGCTAAAGTCTAGGTGCTTTCAAATGCAAAGCAATACTATTCACATTTGCTTTCTGTTAGAAGTTGTCTTATAAAAACAGTGGTTCTCAACCTTTTTCAATGCAGTTCGGGTCCCCCCTTCTAAAGGTATCAGGGCTAATCAGAGTCAGCACTGAGACACATTATTTAAAGTAAGATTTTTGCAGGGAAATGATTTTTATTTTACTATTTCTTTTATTTTATAACTTTACAATTGTAGTCCTTTGTGAGTATGTGTGTGTGTGTGTGTGTGTGTGTGTGTGTGTGTGTTAGACACGTGTGGTAGTTGTGTTGTAACATGGTGAAAAATGGTGACTAAATAGTAAGCTAACTGCATGCTTAGCAGTTAAAAATAACAATCTAGGACTGAGATGGGAAGTCTTTAAAAAGACGTTTTGTGGGGTTAATCTTTAAAAGGACTTTTTGTGGGGGCAGTCTTTAAAAAGACTTATTGTGGGGTTAGTCTTTAAAAAAACTTTTTGTGGGGTTAATCTTTAAAAAAACTTTTTGTGGGGTTAGTCTTTAAAAAGACTTTTTGTGGGGTTAATCTTTAAAAAAACTTTTTGTGGGGTTAGTCTTTAAAAAAACTTTTTGTGGGGTTAGTCTTTAAAAAGACTTTTTGTGGGGTTAATCTTTAAAAAGACTTTTTGTGGGGTTAGTCTTTAAAAAGACTTTTTGTGGGGTTAGTCTTTAAAAAGACTTTTTGTGGGGTTAATCTTTAAAAAGACTTATTGTGGGGTTAGTCTTTAAAAAGACTTTTTGTGGGGTTAATCTTTAAAAAGACTTATTGTGGGGTTAGTCTTTAAAAAGACTTATTGTGGGGTTAGTCTTTAAAAAGACTTTTTGTGGGGTTAATCTTTAAAAAGACTTTTTGTGGGGTTAGTCTTTAAAAAGACTTTTTGTGGGGTTAGTCTTTAAAAAGACTTTTTGTGGGGCAGACTTTAAAAACACTTTTTGTGGGGTTAATCTTTAAAAAGACTTTTTGTGGGGTTAGTCTTTAAAAAGACTTTGTGGGGTTAGTCTTTAAAAGACTGGGTTTTAACAGATAAACGTTTAGATGGATAACAGCGAGAGCACAAATAAACTTGATGACAGAAATAGAGTGAATCGCACTATGTGTGTAGTTGGACGTTTATAGCATTGATGTCACGTCGGTTCAGAATACTGCTCTCTGATTGGTGGATTTGATTTGATTGTGCATTTTAGTAATCCAACCATTTACATTTCAAAGGGGGGCGGGCGTTTGCTGCATCTCCTTTGTACAAATAGTCAATGAGTCCGGGATGTTTTGTGATTTTTTTCCCTCCCTTCCTGTGGTCGTGCCCCCCTTGGAGCTGAGAGAGTGCCCTCCAGGTTGGGGCGTGCCCACTATCCCCCTCAACCCTCTGAGCCTCTGTTCTAAAATATGCAAATGTTTTCAATAATTGTGATGTCTGTATAGAGTGATAAATGATAGGTTTTTGATAAATACTTGGTCCTTATTGATACTTATATCAGTCACATCAGAGTATCAGGTATTGTATCAGACCACAAAATCATATGGGTGCAAAACACACATTTTGAACACTGTATTCCATGGCAGTGTCCCCACTGGTCTAGAAGATGTCTCAAAGTATCCTGACCTGGTGGCAGAACTCCTGAGACGTGGATGGGAAGACGAGGAGATCAAAGACGCTCTGGGAAGGAATCTGCTCCGAGTGTTTAAAGAGGTGGAGGAGGTGAGATCAGAAGACACAAGCATACACCTGTTCACAAACAATCCAGCAAAATATACATGAACTCTATATTCTACTTCAGGAGTGTCCAAACTGCTTAAAGGTCTCCAATTTGTCTTTAACAAAATGCTGAGGTCTGGGAAAAGTCATAATATTCAAAGTATTAAAATATGAAAAAATGACAAAGATGTGACCTCTCTGAGGATTTGAATGTAAACCAAAATGCATTATATTTGTGAATTGTGATTCAGAGGCTTTCACCAGATTTTGAATGTAAATTTATTGCAGTGTAAATACAAAAACAAGTTAAAAGAGTAATTTGGGGGTCTTAATGCATTCAGTTACATTTTCAGATTTTTTCACTACATTTTCAAATTTACATTCAGATAAACTTTTACAGACTTTTGGCAGTATTGTTGCACTTTTACTAGAATCTCTGCCATGATATCTGTATTTTTTTTTTTTTTTGTAAATGTAGAACTGTAGATGTATTTATACGTAGTAAGATTTGAACTACTCACCTCTTTTTCACACATACAACCAACAATTTTGGCAATATTGTTGTACATCTGTCAGAACTGCAAATGTACAACCTAGAGAAGTATGTGAGGCTGGCATCTATATTCATTTTCTAGTGGTGATTGTGTTATTGTGAAAAGTGTCCCACAATAAAAACTCATCTGTATTGGGTCTATATTTGTCAGTTGCACATGCATCTCCTGGCTGTACTGTTGTGATCCTGACAGAAGTGTAAAAGCACTGACAAGTGTTCATAAATGTTACGCTAATCCAAATTGTCAGAATTAATTCCAATGAACAAATCACACACATGGGTACATTTAAAATCAAACTGCTTATTTTCATGCTCACTGAAATAAATCTACAAATTCATACTTTACAAGAAAAATACAGATTTCATGGCACACATTACTATTGCAGTTCTATTAGCAGTGCAACAATCCTGCCCAAAGGTTGCACACAACAAATGGAAACATGACCTTGTACATGTAGGTCTGAATGAGTGAAAAGTTCAAAATGTAGGTGAAATGAAAATATGCACACCTGACAATGGAACAGAATGCAGTAACACCCCAACATGACTCATTTCTGTATTTGCACTGCAACACATTTACATTCAGAAGCCTGTGAAACACAATTTACAAATACAATACATTTTCAATACACAGTCTTAATTGTAGCCCTATATTCAAGACCAACTCTTCATTTTCTTTGCCTAGAATCAAAATGCCTTTTGATATCAAATTCCATCATTAGTCACAGTCATTTGACATAATAGTCACATGCTTTTATGACACAAGGGAAAAGTATGATTTAATCTCATGAGAAACTGTATTTTTATACATTCATTTACAGGTCTAGACAAAAATAAAAATACAGCTGCTAAAGGCAAAAAGTGCTATGGGATGGAAGTCATAATACTTTTTACTTGCAATATGGCACTTTTGCTACTATCAAGTGAAAGAAAATATTGCAACAGGAAACTGACAGGAAACTCATAATAAAAACAAAAGAGCAGGCCAATGTAAATGAGCTTGTGTAGAAATTCACCCAAAACAGACCCTTCACATCAGGAAACTAGCCGAGCATAGCCTGGAAAATAGTCTTATTGGTGTGTACAAATCCACAGATGCACACAGCTAGCCTGCTGAAAGCTGGACTATCATGGGGTATAAAGGCTGGACAGTGGCCACGTTTAGCCACTGGACATGTGGTCAACAGGACAACAATAACAGAACATTGTCATTTAAGGAAGGACAGAAATAGTCAAAAGACAGGTGCAACAGAATGGGACCCAACAGAAATAGTTACATAACATGTTCTCAATACAGATTCACAGCAAACACAGGATATACTCAATACAACATACAACAACAAAGTATTTCTTCACTTTACTGGAAAACTGCTTTGATAAAACCACTAAAGACGACCACAATCCAGACATTAATGCCTTTATTTAAACATTAAATATTTAGGCATGTTGTCCTTAGTAAGGCTGAAACTCATAATATATTAAATGCGAAAGCAAATACTACCTCATGTGCCTCTAAGGCAGAGAGCCCAGGGGCAGCACAACTGTAAACAAGTGATTAACACTTTCCTCAAAGTGTGGAGACACTTAGCTGTAAGATCACACAGATCAGTACTGACTTACGAAGACCTTCACTACAACTCAGAACTTACACTTCGTCTTAAGGAGCAAATTGACCAGATAAACAGACAAACATCTGGTTAACGTAGCTGTGATAGAAGAATCCACAATGTTCTTATTCACTCTAATTCATTTTATGTCCCAGAGGCAAGAAATACTCTTTTCTGATAGCAGATGTCACACCTTTGAAGTAGTGCAAGCTAAACTTTACTTTTTTTATTACACTATTACTTTATTTTATTTTTTACTTTTTTTTTATTACACTATTTGTTGCACATAAAATTTAGCATGAAGGGGCATTAAATATGCCCTATGAACACACCCAATGCCAGTTTCTATACACTTGAATTGTTTGCCCTTTCATTGTGTGGAATTGGGAATGTCCAGTACTTTCCACAGAACTTTCCAGTATCAATAGCACCATTTCCTCTTTAATGGGACAAGACAGGTGAATATTTAAACAACATTAAAGAAATGAAGTGGTATATTGAATATACAAAGCAACTGGCTCTTTATCACAGTGAGGCATACATAGTTTATTTTTGTCTACTACTACTACTACGTGTTTTGAGAAAAAAAATCTACCAATTCCAAAAGTTCATCCCTAGTATTTACACAATGAACAATAGCCAAATGCCTAAGCTCACTTTATAAATAGTGCCTAACAAATTCATGGTTATACACATCACATAATGGATGGGGAAATGATCCTTTTCCTATCATTTGATATACTATGAAAATTCTAAATTTTATGTAATTTGATCCTTAATTGCAGGCTCTGAAAACTGTATGTAGATGATGTTCCAGAAACTGGAACACAGCGCTGCAAGGTCTATGTATGAAATTATAGCATTTCCAGTGAACTTGATAGAGCCCAAACTATAAGACCTACAGTAAAATAAAAAGTTTCAAAACCGGGTAGAAGATCACTGGCTGTTAAAGACAGTTCAGTGTTCATCAAAACACCAGTTGAAAAAATACACAAAGAAAGGTAATATGACATAACGGCCTGTAATTGTGATAAAAACTGTACTTTGACCTGTGATGCCCTGCCCTGCGCCCAGTGAGGGGGACTAACCACAACCCTGATCAGGATTAAGTGGATGAATAATGGATGAAACTGTTCTTTGGCATGTCATGGAGGAACTAGCTTGCACTACCTTAAAAGTGGGAGGAGGGGCACAACACAAGTCTGCTGTAAATGCCATCTTCTCTGACAAACACACAAGAGGCATTATGAAGCAGTCATGTGACTGCAGAATGTAGAGTCATATGCTGACCATGTGTCCATTATTTGTGCCTTTTGAGTTACTTCCTGTCACCTTTTATGACTGATGGTAGTGTTGGACGAATACTGAAATGACTTGTTTGTTTACTTTAGTCCAGTGATCTTAATGAAAGAAAATACACTCACTACCACACACTACTACTACATTTACTGTTGATTTTGATGGTGCATTGCTGCTTCAAAATGTCTACATCATAGTTAGTAGGCATCCTGAGAAGGATCATCCCCAACAGCTGATGACTCATTCCTAAGCAAATCAAGTAACTATGAACATTGTGTTAGGGAAAGTCATTAAACTGTGAAAAAGATGTTTGTACGGTTCAAGACTGCACTCATAACACACATTCCATGTGATGAACAAGTACATGTTAAAATAAAAAATACACTTCGTACCACATACAACTACTACACTTACTACTATCAAAACACACTGCTAAGACTGGATACAGAATGAGTATTTAAGGCTTTAGCATATTTTATCAATCTTCTTTTATCAATACAACAAGAACAGAGATTTGTGTTAATGTTATGATGAGGAATCCGGAAGGGTCAGTCCTGCACATCTTAGTCATTTTTCTCTTTCAAGGTTTATTTGTTTCATGAGAGGCTGTTATTTAGTTATATAACTGTGATTCCCTCAGTTCCCCATACATATATGGCTGATGCTTAATCACTAATTTAGGAGTGATTAAAAAATTACAGCCAGCCCATGTCTAAACACTGTATTTTTCTTCCACAGTGGAGAGACAGACTAAATACCACGCTTCCAGACGATGTGTCCATTCCTCTGGAGCAAGTCCAAAACCCCTGCAGGACAGATTATGTCTACCCAGTCAAGCCCAATGCTGCGGGCATGTCGTCTCACAGCGTGCCAGTTTTAGCCTGGACCCTGACCTTGACCTCACTGTTTGCCAAGTTCATGTAATTAGCCTCCAGGGTAATTTTGCTGTAATATGCAGGCAGAAGTGGCCTTCAAACCTGAAGCACTAGAGTCATGAGACTCATATAAAATACATCATTTTATAATAAAAATGTAATGTTCAAAAAGGCAAGACCATCGTTTTGTGAATTAAAAACAATGTACAATGTGTTTGTCATACAAAAAGTGTCTAGTTCAGATTGAAACCCTCAACATTTTAAATATTTAGCAGTAGGATCAAGCAAAGCTATGGTTCTTGAATGCATTTTTATATGCATTGCTATATTTTATATGCTAATTTTGTAGGCATTATTCATTGCTTTCATACAGAATTCAGAGTTCTTTGAGCAAGAACTGCTGATAAAGGTTTTGTTTTGCAAACTTGACTCTTCAACATTGGATGCATCCGACCCCTTTCTAACCCAGGACACTACCCAGGTACTTGTCCAGTCTCTCGTCATCTCAATACTTGTTGACTGCAACTCAGTCCTGGCTGGTCTTCCTAAGCGAGCCATCAGGCCCCTGCAGCTGATCCAGAATGCAGCTGCTCGGCTGGTCTTTCTCCCACGTCACTCCACTGCTGCTTTTACATCAAAGGCTTCCTGTAGCTGCCCGCATCAGATTCAAAACCCTGAAACTTGCCTACAAAGCAGACTTGACCAGCCAATGCCTACCTAATGACAATGGTCAAATCTCGAGCCACAAACTCATACTGGCTGTTAGAACATAGACGAAATTGATAGTCTCTCTCTATCACTTAATGATGGTAGTTATTCACTGATTCACTGACCTACAATGGATGATTGTTTTTCTGATGAACTGCATCAGTCTCACACAAATGTATTAAGATCCATTCATGAAAATCAAAGAAATTGCAATCAAGTTATTACAGTTTTTCTTAATTGCTTAATCACTTTCTCAAACAGAGCTGAAATGACCAAATGTTACATACAATCACCACTTCTGTTTGTACAATGTATTGCACACTCATATGTCCAAAAATCATACAATAAGTCTCACCAAATAAATTGAGGCTTTATTGCAGCTTTTCTTAACAACAAAACTCTAAGTTAGTGAAACTATGTTTGGAAAAAAAAAAACACCAGCAGCTCATTTTCTCAGTTTTACATGTTGTATAATTAGCATTACCACTATAGTATTGTGTTACCATCACAGTAATGTTTGAAAAAATGTAACAGCTTTGCCATGCTCATATAACCATGGACCACGGTATATTTTTTGTAAGGATACATGTTTCACATCATGAAACGGGTAAATGCAGCTATTTAGTTCAAGTAAAATCTGTAATATTAGCCACATTTGTCTGGTCACCATATATGGCAGTTGATACTGGGTCTGTGACACTGCCTCCTGAGAATGCAGATATGCTGGTGGTGCTCAGATGATTTTCGAGAAATAGAGAAGTGCTGTCATATTTATATTACATGTAGTGTGAGCCCTCTAGAGTTTAGCAATTGTCAACTTCCCTTTGCGGGATATTTTTAATGGTGGTTTACACTCTGATACGCCTGATACGCGTAAAAACACCAGTAACACAGTCATGTCATAATCATCACATGCACACACACACACATACACAAAACAACTGCTGTGTTCAGGCTGATATATCTGGTCAGTGTTATGCCAGTGTATGGTGGTCATTTTCCATTGATGAATGTGGTGCAGGTAGGCTGACTAGATGTACTACAGTCAGTGACTGTAAACCTACAAAGTATATCCACATACAATTGCAAGTACATGTCTGAATTTGTAAACAGTTATTAGAGATGAACCAATCGAGGCTTCAATGGTTCAGTGTTTTTTTTCCCAGTGTTGCAGCATCTAGTGTTTCTTGTAAAGAAAAACCCATAAAAAACATGAAAACATAATTTATCATTAGCATAATCACATTAACCACAACATAAAAAACATCTCTATCAGACTGAGATTTGTAACCTGATGTATAGAACATATATAATGATCACCAAATGATTATGATTAACTACAAGAATCACCTGAACAATTACTTATTATTAAAGTACTTTAATATTAGGCCAAGTAAAAAAAAAGAGTTGGTGATCATCCCCGCCCGACCCTCTAAAAAGCACCCGACCGTTTTTTTTGTTTTTTTTTTTTTAACACAAAAAAAACGCGCCAAACACCCTAGTCTGGCCTAGAATCATTCAAATTTCGCATGCTTCCAATGACGTGATCCCAAATCAATTCTGCACATGTGCAGTACACTTCAGTACCAATGGCCGGTCATTTTTGTGATGCAAATCATGGCTTTTGTAGTGGCCAGCATCGTAAAAACACTGCAGTCGGCCAATAAAATTCGTTTCATTTCCCTGTTATTTAATGAAATAAAATACAATGGATAATTTTTGCTTTAGTAGACACTGAAATTAAACTGTAATATATTATAATAAGTATCGCAGCGTGCGCACAGACTCACACACAGAGAAGCAGACGGAGGGCCGGTTCTATAAATAAGACAATATCTTTACCAGAGACCGAAATAAACAATTACTTGTTTAGTTTTGAAATAAAAGTATCAAGTGTGTGTGTGTGTGTGTGTGTGTCTTTCTGTGAAACTGGCGCTGTGTTTGCTAACGAATATTTTCATGGCTTTGCCCTGAATATGTAAATCACTCAAGAAGAACATGATCTATGTTTAACATGGTTTATTTAAGTTTTCAACGTCTTTTTAATATTCGCTACATACTGTAGCGTCGGAGAATAGAACAAAGAAAAAGGATGAGACATTTACTTACTAAATGCTGTTTTACTGCTCTCTTACTAAAAACGAAAGTGCAGTAGCAAACGCTCACTGCTTCACAGCATGAAAGTACGAACTAAATGGACTAAGACACACATCAACGGTAACTTAACTAAAACACACTAAAATAACTCATAGAGACTAGACTACAACTAACAATCATTACACATACAAAAATCTCCTCTTAAAGACCCCAAATAATTACAAAATAGACCCCATAAACACAAAAGAGAACTTTATGCAAATACCGTACGACACGCAGCCATCTGATTGGCCGACACCCCCAAGAGCCGCCGCAATACTTTTCTATCATCAATCAAAAAAAAAAAAAAAAAAAAACACCTCCCCCCCGACCCAAAATTTTGGTGAAAAAGGATGATCACCAATTTTTTTTTTTTACTTGGCCTTATCTGCTGTTTCTTCTGACTTGGCCACAACTGATAGTACTAATAGACTCCTGCTTTGTCCTCAACACAGGAAAATTATAGGTCAATATCTCCACCTAGTGGAGGTCTGAAGAACATCTTTAGAAATGTACAGTGTTTCTCTGCTTTGTAGCTCTAGCATCTATAAATCATGCACCTATAATGAGACTTCTGGCAACAAACACTCCAGATGGGTTTGGTGTAAAATATAGGATGACCATGTGATACACTGAATGTGTGATCACATTAAGTAAAAAAAATATATATATAAATATATATATAACATTTTGAATGATGTAAATGTCATTTCCTGCATTCTGGTGTATTTTAACAGGATCTACTTTAACCTACATAAATAAACATTTCATTGAATAACTATTGTAGAGAAAGATTCTTCTTTTAAATAGTCCATATATACATCAACTTTATTAAATTACTTTAGGGGTGCATTTTACTTTTATTTTGTTTATTTTTGATTTAGTTATTTGTAACACAACATGTCATTGTGTCAATGAATAGGTGTTATTTTGATAACCACCAATAGTGAATTTAGGGGAGTATTTTTAGTTTTTTTCTGATTTTTTCACACACACACACACACACAAGCCGTTTAGGAAATTATGTATATATGGAATGAAATTTTACTTGAGAATATGGAATGAAATCCTGAATATATTGAATGGAATCCTGAATATATTGAATGAAATCCTGAATATATTGAATGAAACTTGACAACATGGATTTGCACCATCTTGTGTTTTGGATGTATGATATCGGAAAAATGATAGATGTTAAATGTGGCTAATCGTGAAATATGTTGAAATTTGTAGACAGTGAACAATTTGAGTCTAATCTTCTGCATGTAAACTTAGCTAAAGCGCTGTGTTACCTTTCCTGATTTTATGCCCCCGACCGTGGTCGCGAGACTCAGGGGAGCTAGTTTACCGCCACTAACTCCAGGGCCAGAGCGAGTTTCTCTTTCCACCCGTTCTGGGGTAATTACCCTTAAATTCACCCGTTTTCCACCAATAAGGATGAGCTGCACCTGGATGGTAGTGAAGCGCTGGATGTTTATTGCCAAACCGCTGTGACATTAATACAAAATAAAACAAGTGGCCAAAATAAAACAAAAATCTAGCTGTTAAAAGGGAGAGCATGAGCATTAAAACGTGCACACTCTGCGCTGCAGCTATTCAACTCCTCGTTACATTATTAATTTTCCCACAATGCAATTTATTAAAGGGACCTTAACCCTTACACTTCCAACAGCTGTTAAGAGTAAAAGAGTAATGCATTCTTACGACGTTGCTGTAAGTCGTACCCCACAGCTATCGCTAGCCTAGCCTATGCTACAAACATAGCACTATCTAGCCTAGACTATATTACAAACGAATGCTTTAACCCATAACCCAAGTGTTTATACATATATACCTATATTTTTGTAGAACAGTATAGATAAGCTGTAGGTCAAGAGTAATAAGGGCGATGTGTTCTGTTTTGTGTGCTATGAAGATTTATTTTCATTTGATCTGAGAAGCTGAGCTTCTTTGTGTATGTATGTAAAGTGCAGATATTAAACAATAATAATGTGATGTGAAGCTGCAAAAAGAGTAAGATAAGAGACTAAGTTAAATAAAAAAGAGGAATATAGTTTTGTATGTTTTATTTTAATAAAACAGAGAGAAAAAAAGAGATGAAACTAAGCTCTCAAACTGGAAACACTCTTTCATTGTGTCTTCTTTGTATCCTGTTTTCACCATCTTTAAGCCAGGATAACATAACTGTTGCTGCCCACCCCACACACCATGGGGGGTGTAACCAATGATCTATATTACTGGATAGGACACACGTGACTTTTGAACGCGCCGGCAAGGAGCCTCCATGTTGTGTGGAAGCATGGCAAGATCGGAAGGAAGCCAGCGTTCACAGACAACAAAAGGGCTGCAATGTTTTGCCTTTAACTGTTTTACTTTATCGGAATTCTGTCAGCAGAGACCAGGGGATCACATTCCACAAGTATGTATTCATTT
>BRDA01029705.1:0-20922 GCA_036984385.1 Crenuchus spilurus | reverse complement strand
TGGAGGTGGACTTTTTAGAAGCGGACTAACAGGTCTTTGAGGGCCAGAATGTTTGCTGATTGGCAGGTGTTCAAATACTTATTTGCAGCAGTAACGCACAAATAATTTATTAAAAAAATCCTACATTGTGATTTCTGGATTTTTTCTTTTAAATTGTGTCTCTCACAGTGGACATGCACCTAAGATGAACATTTCAGACCCCTCCATGATTTTTAAGTGGGAGAACTTGCAAATTTGCAGGATGTTCAAATACTTATTTTCCTCACTGCATATATATATGTGTGTGTGTGTGTGTGTGTGTGTGTGTGAATTAATACAGTTGAGTACATATGCTCATCACAGGGACAGTAAACATCTGTAAGCTCCTCTTGTGTATATAAAAAGGTTCCCATATTTTCCATAACTTTGCAACGAGCCTGCAATGGTATAAAATTCAGCTTTTTTAACAGTGCTGATTAGTAATATTGTAATATCCAACCTGTTCTACAGTAAATAAGAACACACTTGGTCTAATCCCAATAACTTAACACAAACTTCAGCATATCTGGTCTCATGGCTAAAACCCGTCCAGATTACCGGGTCAGCTTTATAAAATAGTTCTGTTCTGAGAAAGATGGTGGGTTGTTGACTGTACTGAATGTGCATGAATAAACTTCAAAACCTACCAGTATGAGAAATGCCTGCATGCAAACTCTATCAAATGCATCTCTTGAGTTCTAGTGCTTAGTCTAGTGAACTCTTGCAAGAGAAGGCATTTTACATCTTAAGGGTGATGGCGGCTCAGTTGCAATCTGGCTTGAAATTGCAGGGGGCCAAAGGTCAGAGCTCTGTGATGTTTTCACTCTTATCTCTGTAAGAATGTAAAGTTAAAATGTTGATGTGATCATGTTCCACTGTTCCTCTGTGGTTCTAAGCTTGTTATGTTCTGTCACCTGATTCACCAGTTATTAACCAGATACTGTGACAACAAACTGCTCAAATGTTGTTAAAGCAAAAAAGTTATTGTAAATCCACCTCCTGTATTAATTTCATTGTCTTCTGTGATGATTAGATATTACTGTGCTATTATAACTATTCTCTATATTGTGTTGGGTAGTCTGACAAAGATCAAGGGAGAGAAAGAGAGAGAGAGAAAGAGAGAGAGAGAGAGAGAAAGAGAGGGTCAGGAGGCAGTGTAAGGCAAAGGGGTGAGATCACACTTGGGTGTCTCCTTCCGCTAACAACACAAAGTCTTTCAAAGCAATTATAGCTTTATGTAGATTTATATGTAAATCAGACAGAAAGACATTGGATGTTGTCTGTCAGTATGACAACATCAGTGTCTAGTTAACATCATGTTGTTCAGCTCTGGTGACTCCAGCATATCTGGTGTCAAATGCCAGTGACAAAATAATGACTTGGGGGGTGGGGGGTGCAGTGCAGGCTTGAACATAAATTAAATTATTATCATAAATTATTAAAAAATATTAATGCATTACTTACAAATTATTATTAATATTGTATTCATAATTACTAGTTACTATTAATAAGTAATAATACAAATAATAAGTATTAAGTGTTATTATTAATAATATACATAACATAACATATTAATACATTATTAAATATTAATACACTGTTAAAAGCACATTCGGTGTTTCACCTTTTTAGTCAACTTCTCTCCAACTCATTAGCACCAATTTTATACTTATGTTTGGACTGTATGGTCAATGGACCTCATTTACATAAAATTATACCTATTTTTTTGTAAAAATAAGCAAAAATTCTGAATGATTTTGATAATAGTTAAACTTAGAGGCATGTAAATTGATGACTTATCACAGACTGGTAGACACATGCACACACACAGATTCAAATGTTAATATTTTAATATGAAACCTCTGATAATAAAATACATCTAGCTGACGTAACACAGACAGATCAAACGCTCAACATGTTAAGAACTTACAGTGGCAGGTGAACACGGACTGTGGTCAGCTTGCAAAATACAGTATTACAATTCCAGGCACTGTTTGATGGCGTGACAGCGGGGACGGCCAATTACACATTAGCAACAAACAGCTGAGCCAGTCGATGAGCTTGTGGCTGGTCTAAGAGGAAGCAGACTTCAGATTGAGCGGCCGTTTTCCCCTGGGTCCTAGTGCAAGCACGTCTCCATTTAATATAGCTTAACATTGTTTTTGGCTGGAAAAAACTGCAGGGGACCAAAGCTGCCTTTTGTAAGGGACGTGTCCCCCACCCCTCGATTTCCTTTAGTGTTCATGGCCAAAATCCTGTCCTGATAACTACCTTCAGCAGAGCCTTAAAAATCTAAACAGTTATTGGGGCACACACACACACACACAATGACAATTTAGAGCACCCATTTCACCTGACCTCCATATGGACTGTGGGAGGAAACCACACAAACATGGGCACAACATGGAAACTCCACCGAGACGAAGACTTGATCCCAAGACCTGGAACATGCTCATGATGTTTATTCTCTCATCATTGTTTCAGTTGCTGTTACCAGCAATCAGAACAGGAGAGAATAGACTAAAACACTTAAACGTTTGTAGCTGCACTGCATATAAAATTCAAGCAGCTAGTCTGCAAGGACAGAAACACATTCAGGTACAAAGGCACTGAGGTACAAGTTCAGGATAAAAGAATACTGGCCTTCAGAACTGACTGACTTTGCTTGTCCTTTGTTGGTATTGCAGGCAATTGTGTTTCACAGCTGTTATATATCCAGCTCTGGGGAAAAAAACCTACTTAAAGAGACCACACCAAATGCCCAGTCCAATCTCTAGACCTAAAAACCTCTGGAATGTGATCAAGAGGAAGCTGGATGGTCACCAGCCTTCAAAGTCAATCTGCTTGGACGATTGCTCCAGGAGTGGCATAAAGTCACCCAACAACATTGTGAAAGATGAACAAATCAAGATGTTCCTACCAAATACTGATCATCAGTTAAAACATGCTCCAAAATGAACACTAAGCCTTGTATTTTTACATTTATAAAACACAAGACCAACACATACCTATAAATACCAGAAAAAACACACTGAAATCTTCCTCTAAGCTGATTATAGTTATATGAGAATATTATGACCACCCCACATGATGAAATAAGTGAGCACACTGGTCAGTTGTAGCAGAGTGTAAAACCACCATCATGGCCAAAGGATGTGATGTGACAGATGTCCACAAGGACATGATAACAGGGTACCAGGTGAAGCATGGTGGAGGCAGCATCTCAGAAACCTCTAACTTTGTGGGATGTTCTAGATCCGCTACAGTGAAGGTGAACTGAGAATGGATTTCTCCTATATTGAGTGCCTGCCAATTGATGCCAAATGGGAATGATGACTACAGGGAGCTGTGTGTGTGTGTGTGTGTGTGTGTGTGTGTGTGTGTGTGTGTGTGTATTTCTTTACATTATCATAGACGCCTTAGGAGCAACTACGCAACAGCTGTGTTTGAATCAACACCCATTGTATGCCTGATGGTGGGTAATGGTGGCGTAGACAAATGAATCAACCACAAACACCAAACACACGTGCACATATTCACTCTCTGGGAGAGGTCTACACAAACCTGAAATGAAAGCTCTCTGCCTCACTGATCAAGGCAAGAAAAGCACGTCCTTAAACTCAGGTCGTAAATGTTCCCACATCTCTCTGTTTATCAGGATTAGATGAAAGCAAGCACCTCTGGAGGACCTTTTTAAAAAGCCAGAAAGCTCCTCGTGTTTAGCTTTAATCAAGCACACCAAAGCAAATCAGGAGTTCACACTCTTCTAACTTCTGCTTCTGCACTCTCTGACTCTACGCTGCATCTATTGTCAGCGAAGGTACTCTAGTCTGTCAGTCAAGTGATATGACAGTGTGATTTGCTGGGTATTTTATAAGCCTTTTCATGTGCTCGCTGTCTTGATAGATCTGAACGAGCCCACAGCTTTCAAGACATTCGGCCACAAATGCCATTCATTTCCCTTTATGCCAGAGTTTGTTGTGAGGCATTGTTATGCACGCTTGTCCTACCAAAAAAGTGTCTTTGCAGGCTGATCAAAGGGACGAGCTTCTCGGTGCTCAAGAAAACATGCCTTTAAGTGTCAGAAACCATGAGAGGGGGTTAATTTCACACATGCCTTTTCAAAGCTATCAATTTGTGCGTCTGCTCCCCCCCGAGAGATGTACAGCAGGAGAAATGATCAGAGATATACTGTTGTGGCTCTTTGCTGGCTCTTCCTCAGTATCTCTCTCTCTATCTCTCTATGAAATAAAACATGGGTCTCATCCATCACTTATTTTTCTCATTTTCGATAAGGCACCACTTATCTTGCTGCTGCTGTAATAAGAAGCGATGGTTTCTTTTATTAGGCAATGTTTAGCAGCACAACTTTCAAGTCATGGCGGACCCACCCCACACCAGGGTGCTGACAAACCTGCTGAATCTTTCTCTCTCTTTCATCCGTCCCTTTGGAAGACAATTACTCAGCGCAGAGTCAGCGGGAGGCCCAACATCTGTGGGAAAGCTCAATCTGAAGATGAAAAGACAGAGTGTGTGAGAGAGAGAAAGTGGGAGAGTGGGGGAGCCAATGGCATGAATTAATACCACCGATAACACAGTTTGAGTGTCTCTGTGAGTGGATCTGGGAGTTCATCTATAATGTATCAAGGGAGGCTCTGGAAAGATATCACTTCTCTTTTCTAGTCTCTGTCTCTCTCTTTCTTTCTCTCTCTCTTTCTCTGTCTGTCCCTCACACTCAATCCATCTCTTGGGCAGGCACGGTGAGATGGATAGATAGCATAAGGGAGGTGTGGACCAAGACAGGACAGCAAGGAAGAGAGAGAGAGATGGAGTGAATGAGAGGCACTGCAGCTGCTCAAATATTGATCGCTCTCTTTGTGCCAGGCTGCTGTGCTCTCAGCCAGACGCTCGGGACTCTGTCTGGATGAGGGGAGGCCGAAAGGCCGCTGGGCTCAGCAGCAAAGAGCTGGTCCGTCATCATGCACTGTATAAAGAGCCTGTCACTCACTCACACATACATACATACATACATTATTACATTTTGTCAGTGGCACATCAGTACCTCAAAAAACACTGAAAAATGCCATTGTGCTATGCAACTTTTATTTTGAAAATAAAACCTTAGTACCAACAGAAACAAGATGAATATGCATTGTGGCACTTGGCTGGAAAACACCTAGTGCTTTACTGTCCTGTAATGTTAACTTTGAAGCATCTAAACTGACCTGTAAAGTTCACTTTGAAGCTTCCTGTCTGTTCTGTAAAGTTCACTTTGAAGTATCTTGTCTGTCCTGTAAAGTTCACTTTGAAGCATTTAGACTGTGCTGTAAAGTGCACATTGAAGCATCCTGTCTGTCCTGTAAAGTTCACTTTGAAGCATCTAGACTGTCCCGTAAAGTTCAACTTGAAGCATCTAGATTGTCCTGTAAAGTTCACTCCAAAGTATCCTGTTTGTCCTGTAAAGTTCACTTTGAAGCATCTAGACTGTCCTGTAAAGTTCACTCTAAAGTATCCTGTCTGTCCTGTAAAGTTCACTTTGAAGCATCTAAACAGTCCTGTCAAGTTCACTTTGAAGCATCGAAACTGTCCTGTAAAGTTAACTTTAAAGTATCCTGTATGTTCTGTAAAGTTCATTTTTAAGTATCCTGTCTGTCCTGTAAAGTTCACTTTGAAACATCTAGACTGTCCTGTAAAGTTCACTCTAAAGTATCCTGTCTGTCCTGTAAAGTTCACTTTGAAGCATCTAAACAGTCCTGTAAAGTTCACTTTGAAGCATCAAGACTGTCCTGTAAAGTTAACTTTAAAGTATCCTGTATGTCCTGTAAAGTTCATTTTTAAGTATCCTGTCTGTCCTGTAAGTTCACTTTGAAGCATGTAAACAGTCCTGTAAAGTTCACTTTGAAGCATCTAGACTGTCCTGTAAAGTTCACTCCAAAGTATCCTGTCTGTCCTGTAAAGTTCACTTTAAAGTATCCTGTTTGTCCTGTAAAGTTCACTTTGAAGCATCTAGACTGTCCTGTAAAGTTCACTCTAAAGTATCCTGTCTGTCCTGTAAAGTTCACTTTGAAGCATCGAAACTGTCCTGTAAAGTTAACTTTAAAGTATCCTGTATGTTCTGTAAAGTCGTTTTTAAGTATTCTGTCTGTCCTGTAAAGTTCCCTTTGAAGCATCAAGACTGTCCTGTAAAGTTAACTTTAAAGTATCCTGTATGTCCTGTAAAGTTCATTTTTAAGTATCCTGTCTGTCCTGTAAAGTTCACTTTGAAGCATTTTGCCTGTCCTGTATACAGTTCACTCAGAGGCTTCTAGTCTGTCCTGTATAGATCACATATGTTTAAAGATTTATTCACCTAATACTTTTGATAGTGATTGGGTCCATTGATTCCAACTTCTTTTTGTAGAAAGTCAGCAGTAGCTCTATGAAACTAGATGGCATGTGCTGCATTTTGAGGATAGCCTACTCCAAAATTGGGAACCAGTGGTCTACTAGAATTGAATGCCTTCTGGGTGTCGTCCACCCAAAAAAAATCCCAAATTCAAAGATATAACACATTCTGTGTGATCTCAGCAGTGAGAGGAGCCTTAAGGTAAGTCTGTGATCAAACTGTGTACATCTCACTGACATGTGTGTGAGTGCAGCTCTTGTGGTGGAGTCTCAACTCACATGGCTATATTTGCAGTAACAAGGTAAGGACATGCCCAAATTAGTTTTGCAACCATGCCATAGCGATCAGGTATGCTATGGTAAAGTACAACATGGACATGTTCTCAGTCCTTTACTTCTCTTCATGGTTCAGTTCCACACCACAGCCGCAGGTGTGCATGCCTAGTAATGCCACCCTACGTGCCTTAGTGGTACCCATGATGATGAGTAGAGGGCTGTAGATGGCACTGCCTGCATCCTCTCCTGGCTGCCAGTGGCCCAGACAGGCCACAGACACTCAGAGTGACACCAGGTCTCTCACCCCCACGCCCTGGACCTCCGCCCGACCATCTGCTGCCCCTGCTGCAGCTGCCAGTCACTGACACAAAAAAAACCTTCCCACAAGGGACCCTCGAGCACGAATCAAGCAGCTCAACAGCCAGTCATCCATCTCCAGCCTAGCCTGAGCTCTCCAAGGAGCTCCACTGGCGCTAGCATGCTAATCGCTAAAGCCCCCCCTTCCATATACTGCATAGAGCTCACTGTTAGCATGCTAATCTCTAAAGCTTCTCCCACACCTACATTTTAGAGCTTTGTTCAGTGAAGTTGCACAAGATAAACGAATCAGCAAACTACAGCACCTATAAACACTCAATAATGACTTGAAAGAACTTCTCATTCAAAGCAAAAGATGTGGGAGGTTTGATTTGTCCAGTGACATTTTGCCAAGCCAAAAATCACTTCAGTACTGCAGACTTTTCTGTGTAAACAGATAACGTCTTCCATGGTATTTATCTGCCAATACATTTCATTAGCTCACAACAATGAGTCACAGCTAATGTATGTTGTCTTTGCAGCCTTTGTTTGTTCTTTGACATCAACAATCCTTCAGGGAGGTTCAAAGCTTGGTTCTGTCAACTCACATTGATCACATCAGAGCACATGATGCTCACCTGGAACCTGGTGGGTCTCTTATTCTAGGAAACTGTGGCTTGACTCAATGTCCTCCAGCTGCAGGCAAGGTCACTGAGCAGTTCATGAAGTAACACAACTTCTCCATCATGTTCAAAAGCTTCACATGGGAGCAGCCGTGACCTAGAAGATAGAAAAGCAGACTTGGGACAGAAGGGTTATAAGTTTGTACCTGTAAGACCTGACTGAAGTTATCCTGAGCACCAGGGTTGCCACCCGTTCCATAAAAGCATCGTTCTGTATTTGTGAACTAACAGGCATGTTCCATATTGAACCGATACAGGACACGATTTGTTTCCGTATTTTTATCAAAGAGGGAGAAATGCAATTGAACTGAGACAGCGCGATGTGTATGAATGAAAACACGTACATAATTTTGGGGTCCCCTGCACTTTTTCAAAAGGCAGTTTTGGTCCACTGCAGTTTTTACCGTCCAAAAACAGTGTTACACTATATTAAATGGAGACAGGTCAAGCACTAGGACCCAGCAGAAAACAAGCCCATTTCCTTTTAGACCGCCCACAAGCTCACTGATTCCCTCAGCCGTTTGTTGCTAACGTGTGATTGGCCGTCCCCACTGTCACTCCATCTGGTTCACTGCCAAATGTCAAGAGCAAACATTTTAAAGGAGAGGGCACGATTCACAAAGCACTCACTGATTTTCTTTCTTCCAGTTAGTGGAGAACACGCTTCCCACACGCGCGTGAACCTTTTTATGCTGTTGCACTCAGAATTTACCACAAACAGCCAGTCAGAAAGCAGTAACAGATCTCATAAGTCTATGTATATAATACATATATATAAGGTTCTAGGTATAATTTTATGCAATTGAGGTCTATTGACCACACATTCTAAAAATAAGTGTAAAACTGTTGGTAATGAGTTGGAGTGAAGTTTGACACAAGTTTCAGTGAAGTGAAGAAATTTTATGCTACATGTTTTTAACAGTTTATTCATATTTAATAACGTATTAATATTCATTCATTCATTATCACACCCGCTTTATCCTTATCAGGGTGTTTATAAAGCGCTTTTTACAACTGATGTCACAAAGCAGCTTTACAGGGTCAGTAATAACAGACATCAAATCATTAATCTCTAATCCCCGGTGAGCAACCCCTCACTGGGTGCAGGGCAGGGCATTACACTATTCAACTAAGCCCAGGACAGGGCGCCAGTCCATCACTGGGTGAACACACATGGACAATTTAGAGTAGCCAATTCACCTGATCTCCATGTTTTTGGATTGTGGGAGGAAACCGGAGACCCCGGAGGAAACCCATGCAGACACGGGGAGGACATGGAAACTCCGCTCAGATGTGGACTCGAACCCAAGACGTCAGTGCTGAGAGGCAAACGTGCTAACCACTAAGCCACCATGCCGCCCGTATTAATATTTAATTAATTATTAATATCAATGTTATTTTATTATTACTCATAATTATTAATATATTATTAATAGTAATATTAATCAATATTTTTAAGTAATGTATTAATATTTACTAGGGGTTTAAAAAAATAACCAATTTGAATCGGAAGACTGATTTTGACTTAAACGATGTGAGTGCATCGGTACATGGACCCCTGAATCGGTCTATTTGTAAAATGAACCGGCTGATGGCCTGATTCAAGAGCTGTCAATCGGTTTGGTTTTACTAATATGCTGCTGCTGCACTCTCTCTCTCTCCCTCCCTCCCCCGCCCCCCTCCCCTCTCGCTCTCTCTCTCTCTCTCTCTCATGAACTGTCGCGATACTCGTCACAGTCACGTTTGAAAGACAAACGTCCGACCACATACATACTGTACAACGCTCCGCCGAGCTTAAAATCTAAAGTTTAGAAGAAGTTCTGTCTTTAAATGAAGAATGGAGAACATTTGGTGACAACATGAGGAAAGTGGTGATGAGGACGCTAGCACCGTTAGCCCAAAGACACGGCAGGACGAACACAGAAAAACAGACTTCTTCCAGCCAAAACTCAACCACAACTCGGCTAGAGCCAAAGTAATAACGGCTTCAATAACCCAGTTCATTGTCAAAGACTTAAGACCAGACTGTGTGGTGGAGAATGAGGGCTTTTGGGGACTTGTTTAAAACATTGGAGGCCCGGTACCACATCCCAACGCGACAGTATTTTACTGTTTCTGAATTTACATGTCAAATACAACTATACTAGTTCTCTAATATTTCATTAATCTATCTGAAAGCAAAAACACATTTTTACTATTAACTTATGTTGAATCATAATGTAAAATATCTATTTTAAACAAGTAACTCGTATTATTTCCTACCCTATTATACTGAACCGAATCGTATCAAAATCCTCCTCAATCGAATCGAACCGAATCGAATCGGTCCAATTTAAAATAAATCGTTTCTGAATCGCATCGTACCGCATGAATCAAGATACATACTGGATCGTCATTTATTGGACAGATACACACCCCTAATATTTACTAATAATTAATAAAAAATATATATTTAAGTTCCAGACCAACCGTCTTTTTTAATAAACTTTTTAAATAAAATTATGAACTCAAATGAGCTTTTACATTTCAAGAAACTAGAAGGAACTGTGAGTACGGTAAACTGAACCTAAAGTCATGTATACAGAGTGTGCAGGGCAGTCTCAGATAACTCAGTCAAAGCTCTAAAGGCACAGGCAGGCACTTTTGAAGGTGGGTGGGCTTAATAGCAAAGATTAATGTAGGTTTGTTACAGTTGTGATAGTGTTGAATACAGAGATGACTTCATAAATATCTGTGGATAGAGTCTCTCTCTCTCTCTCTCTCTCTCTCTCTCTCTCTGCCTTTCTCATTTCTATCACTCACTCACTCTGTTTATTTCTATATATTCCTATTTCTATGCCTCTCTCTCTCTCTCTCTCTCTCTCTCTCTCTCTGTGTGTATGTGTGTGTCTCTCTGTCTCTCTATTCATAGCATCAGATTGTTTCTTGGAATCTTCAAAGCAGCTCTTGGCTACATGTTATAGAAAGCATGTGAGGCCTAGTATCCGCTCCAGTCCGTTCCCATTCCCATGCTGTCTGAAATGAATCAGCTGCATTTAGAAACTGTCCCTGGCTTGCTGCATCATCTGTCCTTCAGCTTACGCTTTCCAGACATTGTGTGAGATGCCAAACCGGGGAAAAAAATGGTGATCCAAACGAGATGTTCAGTGATGTGATTGATTTGCAGTTTAATGGCGAAACCTCTGCTGATGGAGCTCCAACAGCAGACTTAAAAGTCTTAGAGCAAAACAAGCCGGTGATATAATCTCTGATTTGAAAGCGGATTTGCTTTTGTCTGCCCACAAGAATAAGACAGGTGTAGTCAAACACTTTTGTTCTGAAGTCATAATGAAAATCTCTCTTGCTGCAGTCTCTAAGGGCTCAGAACTCATTACAAATTATCTTTATTTTTCTGCTGCTCTAAACGCTTACAGTGCGGTTCTTCTTTAGCGGAGATAACAGAAAGCATAAGCAGTAAGATAAATGTCACAACACTTCCTATTCTCTCCTTGGTGCACAGATAAGGCCGGCCACAGATGAAAGCCCCGGCTGAAATAAAACAGGAGGCCGCATTTGTTCTGATTGTGATAGCATCTCTGTGGAGCGCGTAGCAGAGATGCATTGTGCAGATAGAGTTGTGCTGAAATGAATGTGAATTCCAATAGAGATCTTCACACTTCAAAGGGTGTGACAGTCGGTCTCTATGTTCAAGATACTGGACCAGGTTCAGGTGCATTCTGTTTCATCAAACAGGTCTGTTTCAACAGATCATGTCTCAGTCCTAGAGAGTCACTGTATTACACTGTGTAATGTCTTCCTTACTCCAACAAACCTGATCCTACACACAAAACATTTATCAGCTGTACGTTGATTCAGTTATGCTGGAGAAAGAAGAACCATGATTCTCTAGTTCTGGAGTAGAAGAACACAGCCATAATATCCACCTTTGAATAGTTTGTCTTAACTGTATGTTGCACTATGGCCTGGAGGTCTTCAGAGCTACACTCTTAAAAAAAGGCACTTCAAGAGTTCTTTAGTAAAGAATTTGCTTTTATATAGAACCATGAACACTGAAAGAACCCTTCTCATGGATAAAGGGTTCTTTCCATTATGAAAGGGTTCTTCAGATTGACGAGGAATGTGTTGTAGATGGTTCTATGCAGAATGTTTTTGAAAATGGTTCTATATAGCCCCCCAAATGGTTCTGCTGTAGTTACGATGTCAAGCTTGTAAGAATAGAGAAACCCTTTTTAGTGCTGTATAGAACCATTTTCAAAAACTTTCTGAAATGAACCATCTACAGCACATTCCTCAACAATCTTAAGAACCCTTTCATCATGTAAATAACCCTTTGGGTTCTTTGAGTGTTCATGGTTGTATAAGGAAGCATTTTCTTTACTAAAGAACTATTTTTAAGAGTGTTATTTTTTAAGAATTTCTTAATATCTCTTAGAATGTTCAATCTCTCACGTTTTCTAGAGAACATTTTTCTTTAAAGTTTTTTTAACGTTCCAGTAATGCTGCTGCAACATTATGAGGACATAAACAACCGTAGGTTAAAATACTGACCACATACAAAGAGCTTCATTTAAAACATAAAATGATAATAAAATGATAAATAAACAGCGTAGGGATCTATGATATGAAGCAAACATGACCTGATGTACCTTTACACTGTCTGTGCTGAACCTCCTCCAGCTTAAATGAACTGCAGATTCCTCCCTCACTCCCACTGACATCATGATACAAACCATTATGACGTCACACGTATCCAGAACGTTCCAAGAAAATTATTTACATAACATTACAGGCTAACATTCCTGGAACCTTTCAAAAACATTGCTGAATGTTCTTGTAATGTTCTGTTAGCTGGGCTTGTTGTTGCGCTCTCTACCCATCACTACTAAGAAATTTGTGCTGGTTAGCTGATGTTAGCTGATATATCAGAGCTGGGGTTCCTGCGCTTTCCTACAAGCTCATTAACTGCCCACCAACAATGTATCAGCAGCTGTTAAGTGGCTGACTTCAAATGCATCAGAGTGGGCCTGCGCTAGTCTTCACTGTCCTAGAGTCAGGGACACTAGAAGTGATTGGGAGAGTCCTAATGGATGGGCGGTTGATTGGCTACTAACATATTGGGGGTTAAATTGGGTCAAAAAAATATTTACATAGGTTTATGTCAGTTGTCATAAGGAAAGTATGTGCCTTGTAGCCTTATGAACAGTACCTCACAGTAAAGTGCTTTTTTTTTGTCGTATTTTTTTGTTTGTTTTTGTCGTGTTTGTTTGTTTTTGTCATAGAACTATAGCCAATGATTAAAAAATATTTTTATGAGTGTAATATGCATTATGTCAGCCTGGTACATAAACAGTGATGTCTGTGTGAATGCAAATATTGGGGATAAAATTGGGAAAAATAAAAATAATAATAATAATAATAAAAATCTGAATATTAAATTATTAATAAAAATATTTCATTTTGAGTTTGCAATTTATGCAGTTTCATTAAAACAGAAAAAAATGTGTGGATTTGTGGAATGATTAATTATATTCTATTATTATTATATTCTATTATATTCTTAATACTTTCCATTTTTTGTTTATATGAGTCCTTTGGAAGGCAAACCATAACACACCACTAACCCATCTATTCCACCATATTCTTCTAGCATTGCTTTAATGTCTTTGGGGGGGGCGGTTGGTCCCTAATTACTGTTATGTCGTGCTCTGAATGGATAGAATCCCAATCAGCCTCTGTGTGGTATTCATCATGCACAGACAGAGGGCAGTTTGGGATCCTCCTACTGATTTTAGGCATCATCATCTTCCCTCCATCCATTCATCCATCATCCCTCCAAAATCCTCCACTGGTTGCGTGACAATCAGAAATGACTCAGGATGAACTGCATGTCAGTACAGTGTCTCACCCACTGAAGCCGTGTTAAATCGTTGGGAGCACTACAATCGTTGCCATGGCAACCAAACCAAATCCTTGGCTCCTACATTGTGTGTGTGTGTGTGTGTGTTTTGTGATTTTATGGATGAATCAAGAGCTGCAACACTGTACAAGGCTTTAGCTTTGGCGCTGTCTGTTGTTAAGAAATGGAAACCCTGTATTGGGAGCATATTTTAAAATTTGTTAACTGTGGCAATATTTGTAACTCTGTAACTTAGACATTGTAATGTACATTAACTGGCCACTTTATTAGGTACACATATGCTTTATCTACACTCATTGTCAATGGCTGCATTCGAAATTGCCTACTTCCCTACTACATAGTTGGTGAAAGCAGTAGGGAATGACTATCTTGTCCAAATACATTCATCAAGCAGTATGTGAAAGTACCCGGATTACCTACAGAATTGGGAGACATTTTGAAGTAGGCTTCAATAGCACACTGCCATCCCATGATTCAACAAGAGCTGTGGAATCATTCGAAGATGAAAGTTCACAAGTGTAAGTGAGCTACAACCGTCTGAAGTCTGTAATTGTAGAAGTAAAAATTGTTATACTTAATATATGTACAGTATAAGTAGAGCTGATATGAGTGTAGATCAGTTGTAGATTACATTCTTCATTATGAAGGTTTTTGGAGTAATGTCATAAAATAAAATATGAAAATACACGTTCAAAGCTTTATGTAAATAAAAAAATGTGAGGTGTGAAGAACCTTTAGATGTTTAAAGATCCTTCACATAAAAAAGCAGTGCAGGCAGCCGTGCCCTGGTGGTTAGGGATCTGGTCAGGTCGCTGGTTCAATCCCCAGACAGGTCATGATGTGCCATTGAGCAAGGCACCTAATCCCCAACTGCTCCCAAGGCATCATTGATAGGACTGCCCACTGCTTTAAGCACATGTTCACAGCCTAGTGTTTGTTTTCCTGCACTGCTGGGTTAAAAGAGGTCAAATTCTGTTGCATGCAACCACATTAGCAAAAGTTTAATCTAATCTAAATATTGTAAAGGTTTTATATCAATCAACACTGTAGGGTACTGTTAATGAAGGTGTTAATGACATCTACATGAGGTTGTCATTCATAAAGGCTCATTCCAATAGCCATAAAAATGATAAATTTGATCAGAATAACTTTTTTGACAGATGATGCCTTTTAGAAATAGTCTTTTTAAGTGTTTACATAGTCAACCCGAGTGGCTCAGTGGACTAAGGTGCTAACATGATCAGACAATCGCAATTTTGAATCCCAGTCATGCTGCTTGCCATCAATATGCGTGGCCTGAGAGAGCAACATTGGCTCTGCTCTCTCTGGGTGGGTAGATGGCGCTCTCATCCCTTCACTACTACTATGCAATGTCTGCTGGCTCAGGTGTCTGTTAGCTGATGTATCAGAGTTGGGGATGCTGAACTTTCCTCTGAGTGTTTTGGCTGCCCAGATGACTTCACATGCATCAGAGGAGGACCGAGCCTCCTAGAGTCAAGGAGGTTACAAGTGTTTGGAAGAGTCCTTGATGATATGTGGGTCGATTTTCTACCATTATATTGGGGGCAAATGGGGTCAAAAAATGTTTACAAATGTTTATGTCAGTTGTCATAAGGAGCTTATGTGCTATCAGTTTTTTGTCGTAGAACCGTAACCAATGATTAAAAAGTATTTTATATGAGTGTAATATGTGTTATGTCAGCCTGATACATAAACATTGATTTGTGTGGGAATGAACTGAAAAGCCAGTGTTTGCCCTCGGTTCTGTCAGAGGGCGGCCTTGGGAAGCCTGATTCACAATACTGTGGAGAGGCTAGTCCAAAATCAGCCTGCTTTGATTTGCCTCCTCGTCTGAATATCAAACAGAGAGGAGGAGGAGGACACATTTGCACCTTGCTGATCCAATCTCTGAAAAGTCTTTCTGTCCCCTTTGTGTCTGTTTTCTCTCTCTGCATCTCTGGGTGATGGAGCATCTTCTTTATACCTGATTACTCTGAAGCTAAAGAGATAAAGAGGCAGGAATGGTGTGCCGCATACACTGTTATATGCAATTATCTAATTTTGTATTGTTGATGTGTGTGGGCAGGTGTGAGCTTTTGTGTTTGTGTGTGTGTGTGTGTGTGTGTGTGTGTGTCTGCATGTGACTCGCTGGCTTACTGTAGCTATGGGAGACTGAAAGCAGTACAGAAATGCTCTTCATGGCTGTTGAAACCAATTGTCTCACATAATTCTGATACAAAAGAGAACAACTCCATGTGAGTGGAGAGCCATAGTTGTAGCAGCATTATGATAGTGCTTAACAAAGCTTCCATTAATACCTGTTGGATATGGCTAATTAGACACAGCGAGGAGGGCCATTTGCTGTAAGGAGATAGGAAATAATTGTTTCATTTGTGTGTGATATTATGGATGTATGGGAAGAGTATTACAAAGCACAACAGAGAGCCCTTATGCATGGGAACCGCTGAACTACTAGGACTTAAAGGAGCTGCCAACTGGATTGGAAATATTACAATATGACCCGTATATGACATGATAATTAACCAGAGTTTGATGTAAAATCAATCAGTAAATCAAGCAATAAACGAATCAATCAATCAATAACAAACAGTTCAACTTTTTTGTCTGGTCATTTGCAGAGTAGGGGTGACGAGTTCAGACATTCAAGAAAAACAGAGTAGAGCCGCTGCTCCTCCGTTTTGAAAGGTACTAGTTGAGGTGTTCGAGTACCTGGTTTGTTGCCTCCTTGGTGAGGTGCTCCAGACATATTCAACTGGGTGAAGACCCCAGGTAAGACCAAGGAGTGGAATTGTCCCATATGAGCTAGAAGAGGTGGCTGGGGCGAGGGAGGTCTGATTCACTTGTTTGGGTTGCAACCACTGCAACCCAGACCTGAATAAGTGGAAAATGGATGGATGGATGGATGGATGGATTTGGAAAGTCAGATTAAACTATGATTTCCAAGCTTTTTCTTCTGTTGTTACATGTTTGTACGGGTAAATGCCAGACACTGAATATATATGAGAAGTTATGATGATAAAGGTACTTTAAACTGGGAATGATTAATACAACTGGTGAGTGCATAGACCCTTTGGCCTCTTTTGTAGTACATTTACTGGAGGATTAAACAGGAAATGGTTACACGTAATGGAAAGCTGGAGTCAAAACCACAGTAAAGTGATCTGACAAACTACTGGCATCAGATCTAGAATGATACGAGGAAATTACCTTGAGCTTTCGTGTGAAGCCAATGTATTAGCTGGAAATACAGTGATGTCTAAATTACAGCAATCAGGAACATTGGTATGATCATTTTGGTTTCACAGTTGAGTTTAGCTTCACAGTTTAAAATACCACAAGACTGTATTTGATTCTATACATTATTCTGAATCAGAGTAGCAAAAATCTACTCTCAAAATCTACTAAACAACAGCAGTTGAGCATGGCTGGCAAATTGTAAATATTCACACGTCACCTGTTTGTCGCTTCAGTGTGGTTTAGTCTAGCTGTCTAGAATAGTTCAAAGCAATGCCCAACACCTTGTGAAGGGGTAGGGGGGACTCACCATGACCCTGACCAGGATGAAGCAGTTATGAAGTTAGACAGATGGATGGATTTTAGTTTTCCGTATGAATAAACAGAAAAAATTGCATTGAAATGAAAAAAAAGCCCTGCAGTGGTGTGAAGTTAGGAACTTCAGTATAAACGAGAGCCATTTTAGCCGTGCTGGGCTCTGATTTTACCACTTTTTTGGCTCAGTCTAAAGAGACTTTGGTTTTGTGGGGTGGACTGTTGCAAAGGACAGCTGATGTAAAGGAACAAATTACATCTGGATCTTCCACTACAGCCCCATCAGACTGAAATCCAACTGAAGAAACAAGAATCTCTCAGTTGAAACATCCAACAATACTGTATATCTATATTTGAAGGCCAATAGTACATTCAAAAGGACTCTGTTCCTAAGATTTTCCATTAAGCCAAGCATCTTCTTAACTGCTTAAATCAGTTCATGGTCATGGTGAGTTCATCTACCCCTTCAATTGATGCTGGGCAGGGCATTAAGAGCACATGTTTACTTACAAATACCACTGCAGTCCTCTTAATACTGGAGGATGGGGTGTGAAAATACTGGTCCAGAAAAAATTCCATCTCAAAGTTTTGTACTGCTATCAGTTCCAAGAATAAAAACGGATGTACATGAGGCCACAACTGGCAGCAAACAAGACATCTGCAGCCAATATGAAGATGACATCAACTAGTTTTATGACATTATTTGGATGAAAATTGTACTGAATAGCTGCTGTTGTTATAAAACTTGGGAATTCTATTTATGATTGAAACAATTTTGGAGAGGACTGTAGTGTTCAGTTTCACAGACTGGACTGGGCTGAACCAGAAGAGATGACTGCAGTAGCACTGAAAGACCCACCACCCACTGTTGAGAGTCTTGTACGTGGGACAGTAAGAAGACCAGTGCAGAAAATCTGAGAGTGAGAGGGACAGTATGACTGAAGGAGCTGACTGAGGTAGACATGGGTGTGACCATAAACTCCTTTGAGAAGTTTATACATTCAAAAAAGAAATGCTTTAAATGAACTTAATTTAATCATGGACAGTGGTTCCACACAAAACAATTGTGTTTGTTCAACATAAAAATCTCTTTTGAAGGCTACAATAAAAACTTGTGTGATTAAAAAACAACCCAATTTTGTCAATCCAACTCAAAGTAGTCATGTTCACCTAAGTCAAATACTTTACAGTAACTTATAAGCATAAGATTCTCAGTCCATCACAAACACAATTTAGAGAACCCAATTCACCTGATCTCCATGTTTTTGGACTGAGGGAGGAAACTGGAGACCCCGGATGAAACCCACGCAGACACGGTGAGAACATGGAAACTGCTCAGATGGGGACTCAAACCCAGGACCTCAGCACTGAGAGACAAACGTGCTAACCACTAAGCCACCCCTGATCTCTGTCTGTGAGGAGTTTGGGTGTTCTCCCTGTGTCCGTGTGGGTTTCCATTGGGTTCTCCAGTTTCCTCTCACTTCTATTCTAAACATAATTACTCAGTACAATGCAATAAGTCAAAATTGATAGAAACATGACAGAAGCTGAGAAGAAACATGAAAGAAGAAACAAGTTGCTTGTCAAACTTGCTTGTATTTCATTGAAAGAAACACTTATCTGCTGGAAGCAGATGTGGCACCAGCGTGCTGCCCCAATGTAACTAAAGTAAGCTGGACTAACGGGTGGCACAGTGGCTTAGTGGTTAGCACGTTTGCCTCTCAGCTCTGAGGTCTTGGGTTTGAGTCCCCATCTGAGCGGAGTTTTCATATTCTCTGCGTGGGTTTCCTCCCTCAGTCCAAAAACATGGAGATCAGGTGAATTGGGTTCTCTAAATTGTGTTTGTGATGGACTGAGAATCTTATGTTTATAAGTTACTGTAAAGTATTTGACTTAGGTGAACATGACTACTTTGAGTTGGATTGACAAAATTGGGTTGTGTTTTAATCACACAAGTTTTTATTGTAGCCTTCAAAAGAGATTTTTATGTTGAACAAACACAATTGTTTTGTGTGGAACCACTGTCCATGATTAAATTAAGTTCATTTAAAGCATTTCTTTTTTGAGTGATACTAGATACAGGAGGGTACTGATAAGCAGTGAAGCTGATGGAATGGAAGTGATTCTTGGTAAACGTGAGGACTCTGGTTGCTAGTTTTATATGTACTGAAGCTGGGAGTCCATTAAAGATGGAGTTATAATAATCAGTGTGGGAGAAGATGAAGGCATTATCTAACATTTTTCATCAGTACTGTTGAGCAATGTTGCACAAATGGTAGATTTCACCAAGGTCTCAGACCTTAATTACCCTGTTAGGGTTATGACTTGTTCACAAACATCATTACCAATGAACAGGTGATCCAAATTTCAAAGCTTTATAAACACCCAGACTCTTTTTACCTTCAAAAAAAACAGCAGCCATGGGTTCTTCTAATCAGCTGCCTAGCACTCTGAAAATGAAAATGATCGAGGCCCACATAGCAGGAGAAAGCAATAAGAAGATAGCAAAGCATTTCCTCTGTTTGAAATGTAATTAAGAAATGGCAGTTAACAGGATCCTTAGAGTTCATGATACGGTCTGGAAGCCCAAGAAAAAATTCAGAGACATACAATTGCTAGAAAGGCCAATCAGAAGCCCTGCTTGACTGTAAAAGCCTTCAGGAAGTTTCTGGAGTCTCTGGAGTTGTGGTACATTGTTCTACTGTACACCTGCACAAATATGGCCTTTATGAGAAGCCTGAAGTCTGGTGATAAAGCTGTGATGAGGCTTCCTGAAAACTTATGTCTTACTCAGTCACATTTCGTCTTTTGTGTATGTGTGCCAGCCGCTCAGCGTTCTACTATAAATAATACAAAACCTCTGCATTGTTAAAAGTTTTGAAAGAGAGTAACACTGATGCACTGAAAGGCATGAAAAGTAAATCTCACAGTTGAAAGTGCTCAGTGCACAATCTGTGTGGCGTCTTTAGATCCAACGACAAACCACTACATCCTCCTGCACTGAAACTCAGGCTGCAAATACTTGCCAGTTTCACGAGGAACAAAGAAACAGTTTCTGATCTTCCTCATCCACATGGATCTGTTAAAAGAGCGAGTGATCTTTCTTAGAGCAGGAGAGAAAGAACTCCAAAATGAATAGCATATTAACAGGAGATACAAGCACATCTGAATGGGAGGCAGTGGAAGGAGAGGAGATTAAGAATTTTAATAATCTGCAGAAGCGAACCACGACTCATGACTAATACCACAACACAACAATCTGGGCCCCCAGGGGCGAAGAGCGAGCGACTATCTTCATCACAACACTGCACACTCACAGAGAGAGAGAGAGAGAGAGAGAGAGAGAGAGTGAGAGAGAGAGAGAGAGAGAGAGAGAGAGAGAGAGAGAGAGAGAGAGAGAGAGAGAGAGAGAGAGAGAGAGAGTGAGAGAGAGAGAGAGAGAGAGAGAGAGAGAGAGAGAGAGCGAGAGCGGCAGATAACAAAAAAGAAGAGACTGGAATTGTACCTCCTTTGTCTGAGGCTGTACTCCCACTTTTGAACTTTCACACTTCTGTTTAGTTTATGCAGAGAGAGAGAGAGAGAGAGAGAGACAGACAGACAGAGACAGAAATAGAGAGAAATAGAGGGAAATGGGAGAGAGAGACAGATAGAAATACTGTAGACAGATAGAGAGAGATAGACGGAGAAATATAGGGAAGAGATCCAGAGGCAGAGAGAGAGTCAGTGGAAGACAGAGACAGACAAACAGAGAAAGACTGAGATGGGGAGACAGACACA
>BRDA01029702.1:0-20274 GCA_036984385.1 Crenuchus spilurus | reverse complement strand
AAAAAAAAAAAAAAAAAAACACCTCCCCCCCGACCCAAAATTTTGGTGAAAAAGGATGATCACCAATTTTTTTTTTTTACTTGGCCTTAGCTACAAATCTAGCTAACATTATACTGTGCAGGACAGAGCCAGCTCATACAAAAGTACCATGATACAACCATCATCCCAGTGTCCAAAAAACATTGTTAATTTGGTCCTTGGAACATTTTCATGTAGGTTTTACAGAACAATGTTTCTGGACATTAGTATGATGGTACTTTTAGTGTGCTGAGTTGGTTCAGAGCACAACAAATGCTGAATTATACTCATCACCAGCACTGGTATCAGTAAACATGCACTCTGGTCTTTCACATATTTCATTCATGTTGATATTCAATGTTATATAAAATGGTAAAAGAACAGTCAGTGCTGTATAATGGGAAAATTTGAAGACCTGAGTGACTTTGATAAGGTCAAACTGTTATGGTCAGATGACTGGGTCAATGCGAGGGGCTAGTGCTTCCAAATTCCCTAGATCTCAATCGGATTGAACACCTCACATATGCACAATCACGTACAGCCATATCTTCTGATTTATACAGTGTTGCAAAGACATGTTTTGATGAATAGAACATAAAACACCTCTCCAGACAATAATAGTTTGGTCTTTTGAAAACTAGCTCAGTCTTGGGTCATTACAGCTGCTATGCTCTGTTAATTAGCTCTGATTTAACAAGTTCATTTGCTTGACGTGAAGGACAGTGATCGCAAACTATTATGACGGCCATTATCATGCAGAAATAACAGCTGTTTGCCGAGCACATCCTGCTTTTGCAGTTAATTGGACAATGGGAAGCAGTAACACAAAGGTTGGGTGAGCAAGTCAGTTTGTGTTTAGATTCACACCTAGTCTACCAGATGGTGTGTGTGTGTGTGTGTGTGTGTGGCAGAGAGTGAGAGAGAGAGTATACAGAGCATGAAGTTGAGAATAGCATCCAACTTGATCATCTCCATGAGGCATTCATGTGTCCATTTGGATAATGTTTCATGTAGAGACCTCCTGATATCCAGAAGTGAGCCTAAACCCATAAGCCCATATCAAAAGCCACCATGTCTAATGTCAAGTATCAGCTAGATGATCATAAAATCCATCACTGGGCTGTGAACTGAGATCTAAGAAGAGTTGAACTCAGTCCAATACCTTTGAGGTCATGTGGAGTGAGCCAGAACTCATCCAACTTTAGTACCTGACCAATAGTGTTCTAAGCACTGAATACAATCAAATCCTCACAGCAATGTTCCAACAATAAAGTCATCCCAGAAGAGTGGAGTCTGTTACCTCAACAAAGAGGAAACAAACTCTCTATTAATGAAGTTCTATAGAACAGGTAGAATCACCTCTGCTGATGCCAAACAAAAGGGAAGGAGCCCTTTAATAAGTATGAAGATGAATGCGATGCATAAATTTGTTTGAATGTCACATGCCCAAGGTGAAAGCGATTACTGCTCTTGGGGCTTTTTACTAATGATGATGATGATGATGATGTGAGCAATGCTTGGCAGCTGACACAGCCTAATCACAAGTGTTTCTGTTCCCACAGTGCTGAATTTAATTAGTTTCAGGCCTGTTGTTACTTTAACCCCTGGTGATGTTGGTATGTTCCTATTCTACAACATCAACTTGTGCCGCCATGCAAAAAACAGCCAGAAGGAAGCTCTACACCGAAATCCTGCATTACTACTCACTGCTCAATAGGACCCTGATCCGATTTGCATGATTAAGGGGTGAGGGAGGGGTTGAGGGGTGTGAAAAGAAAACAAATCTTTTGGCTCCTTGAGGCAGCGACAAACTCCTTCATAGCGTGGAGACGATAAAGAAGCTGATTGAATTGTACTTTTGAGGCACAGGAGTAAATGAAGGCATCAGAGCGTTGATTTGAGAGCGCTTAGCGGTGAGTCTTAAATAGGGCTCAGTGGAGTGGCACGCGGTTCTCTTATTCAGAGAGCGGCTCTGTGAGGAGGAGGAGGAAGAGGGGAGAGGGCATGTCTTCATCCCTTTACTGCCTGTGGCCTGATACAGTCACTTGTGTGAATACCATTTATGATTTACAGAGAAGCAACAAGTCTGGGGTAAAAAGCAGTAAGGCAGAGTGCATGTAGAGATAAAAGTAATTCAAGTATATAAATAAAGCTTGTGTATTTGCACTATCATGTATTGATTTTGATATATTCAGCGAAACACCTAGAATAACAAAGAGAAAGAAACAAGGCAATATAATAATAGATTCTGTGACTCATCAATATCAGCCTGTAAGATACTTTGCCATACTCAGCTAGACTAGACAGGGTCTGCACCTTTACCATTGATTAGCTAACAACACCTATTACTTACATATCCTTAATGCTTAACATTGACATCTTACTTTAAATTCTGTTTTCTAGGTTATATCAATGCTTACAAGAGGCTTCAGCATACTGAAGGATATAGCTATGCTCTTAAACATAATGCATATATGAAAATTATTTAAAAATTAAAATTTATTTATTAAATATATTAAATTTAAAAATTTATTTTTACTTTTAACTTTAAAAAAATGTTCACACTCATTTTTAACATCTGATAATCCATTGAAATAAAATAAAAAAATCTAATCAACTTTAATGTCACATCACCTTTCACTGATGTGAAGGCGAGTGAAAATCTTGGGTGTATAGTCCCTGCAATACTAAATAAAACAAAAAAAATAATAATATTTTTTTAAATTAAAAAAAAAAATAAATAAAACAAAAATATATATAAATATATTTTTTATTAAATAAAAAAAAAAAAATTATTATTATAACAATGATACGAAAACACAAATTTACAACGAGCAGCGAATATACATAACGAGTGCTTATTTACATATTACTAGCCCAAAAAAGAAAAAAAAAATATTGCACATGATGCAGCATTATAGCACATTGTTATAAATGCTATGGTGTCCTATAAGTGAATTAGAGTCTATTATATTATTAGAAGTTTATTAGAAGTTATTTTATATACAATATAGACATTCTCTTGTATACAGGATGATTGTACAGAATATACAGATGTCAGTGAGTGTGTGCAGATCTGGATGTGCTGCACTTAAAGTGATTCTGGTTCTAGACTTTATGCTTCTGTATCTCATGCCACTTAGCAGCTGTGAGAACAGACAATGGCTTGGGTGAGTGGAGTCTAAGTCTATATTAAGGCGGGTTCTAAGTTTCTATTAAGGAACGATCCCTTAATATAGAAGCTCCCAATTGCTGGGCTAGAACCAGTACTAGTTTACCACCATACAACATGGACACAAGTCATAAAAGCTCCCATTAATACCAACAACAGGGTTCTGGTTTTCAGAGCAACAAGCAATTAGACTATGTTCAGACTGCAGGCAAATCACATTTGTTTCTCAGATCATATCTTTTGAGATGATGTTCTGCGCTGTTATTTGCAAATAATCAGATCTGATTTGTGTGGCCAGACATCAACAAGCTATCTGCATGTGTTGCTGTGGTAACTACTTAGTGAAATTGGTGACATGACTTTTAAACCTGGATGCATAGTTTGGGTGGATTTTAGCTTTCTCTGTGGTCAAAAATCAATTTGGATGCAATCTATTAAAATAAGTCTAAATTAGACCTTAGTCAGACATATATTCACTTCAACAAACATGCTGTGCTTTTTGCTAGGTCAGAAGAGTAACTGCACTGAGTTTCTCCAGAGGTAGCATTGATGGAGACAAGACAACAGAGGCTAAAATTGACAGAAAATGAGATCCCACCTAAAATATGGCTTTAATGTGAGAGGTGGCTCTCAAGCTCTTTGTCCCCTTATTGTGATATGTGGAGACACTATTCAAGGAGGCAAAACTGCAGTGTCTACTGGTCCACAAGTATATTGTCAACATCACATAAAAGTTTGGAACCAGTGCTTAAGGAAAATAAAAGTGATTCTACTGTAACATTGGTCTAAAGGGTAATTTTGGATCAATTAGCATGATTTGAAGGTTCAGAAACTTTTCTAGACATATTAAGTTTGAATTGAGAGTTTGTGTCTCTTTGCTGCTGTACCAGTCTCTATTATTCTGGGAACACTTTACATTTTGAACATTGCTATAAGGATTTGATTACATTCAGCTGTGAATGCATTAGTGAGGTCAGATACTGATGTTGGATGATCTCCATCACTCCAGGGAACACAGTTTGCTCCACAGCTAAACACTGAGGGGCTTTATATCCATCTAGATGATGCTTGAAATTCGTGACCATAAGCTCTTGCTTCAGAGCTGATTCTATTGGTCAAGCTGTGTTTTTAATTGCCCTTTGTGTTACAGTAGCTGAAATCACTTAATAGAGTGAATACTATATGTGCTGATGGAGCTTACAGACTCAGTCAAAAGTTGTCACTTAACCCTCTGGAGTTGGCTATCCCACCGGTGGTATGTTAACAAAATTCTGCAAAAACACTTACAGGGGTTAGACAATGAAACTGAAACACCTGTCATTTTAGTGTGGGAGGTTTCATGGCTAAATTGGAGTCTGGTGGCCACCAGTCTGGTGGCCAATCTTCATTAATTGCACATTGCACCAATAAGAGCAGAGTGTGAAGGTTTGTTTAGCAGGGTAAGAGCACAGTTATATAGTATATTGTTCAAAAGTTCAAAAGAGGACAAATTGTTGGTGCACGTCTTGCTGGCACATCTGTGACCAAGACAGCAAGTCTTTGTGTCTAAATATTATTGAGCCACTTTGGGGTGTTTTGGAGGAGCGAGTCAGAAAACGTTTTCCTCCACCAGCATCACGTAGTGACCTGGCCACTATCCTGCAAGAAGAATGGCTTAAAATCCCTCTGACCACTGTGCAGAACTTATATATGTTATTCCCAAGACAAATTGATGCTGTATTGGTCGCAAAAGGAGGCCGTACACCATACTAATCAATTATTGTGGTCTAAAACCAGGTGTTTCAGTTTCATTGTCTAACACCTGTATATAACTGCGATATTTTATTCTAGAAACAAAACTAAACATGCCCAGAAACGTTAAAGGGTCTACGTCTCAAATATATAGAGCTTGAATTGAAATATATTTTTAGATTCTTGTAAGAGGACCTTAAATAAGCAGAGACAAGTCTGTGACAGTGAATCAGACAGCTGTGCATATTTTCCCGCCAAAAGACAATCTCTGTCATTCATATAATAATGACATGGTAATTCAGGACATTCCATTGGTGGGTTCCAGTGGACAGGAATCTGTGGTATGTTGACGAACAAAAGCCTTAAAATCCTGAACAATAGTCCAGTAAGGTGCTTTAAATTTTAAGTTGGCCTTGGATTTTTAGTGTACTAATGAGGATTATGATTAAAACTAACATTTGTTTTATTTGTTTTTGCCACACATTTGTGTTTGGATGGATCTAAGCTGACACCTTCCACAGAAATGTGCATTTGAGTAGTTAAATATTGAATGAGTTTGTTTCCAGCTACATTCATTAAGGTGCCTTGTGTTAGATTATATTAGCTTTGTTTGTTAGCTTTGGGGTGGTCACTGATTATGAAGTTCACTGTTTAATTTTCTGACATGTGTGTGTTGTTTGTGTGTGAATGGCTCCTAGGAAACAGTCAAGCTTAATTAACTGCCTGCGTTACTGAGGAGCTGCTGTTAAAATTGCTGGTGGGAGAACTCATAGAGGGGGCGGCGGGGAGTTGACTGAAATTTGGATCTCACTGTAGGGGTACTCATAAAGTCTTTTGAACAATTATTCTGGGTGTCCTGTTTTGCTTGAGTTTATTTTAAAGTGTCAGTTGGAGAAGTCTTAATAAACTTCTGCAACTAAACCTGAGTAAACTACTGCACTGCTCACACTTCTGGATGTTCATCTGCTAAGACTAGGTACTTGTAGTATTGTGTGCATCAGATTCTTTTAAGGTAATGATGCTGAATTTAACGGAGTAGTGTCTCTCAGCATTCTTCAACAGCCCATGCATGACTTTTGAACATGTCTGTGGTCCCATAAAGTGAATTTTTAGACATATTCTACTTAAGTGTTTAAGTTGCATATTTTCACTTGGCAAATAAGCACATTAGTCTGTTTTAGTGGCACAAGATTCATTGCCCCATTTTTCCATTACAACTCTAATCTAAATGCAAATTTTGATTGGCCCTCTTTGCCGAGATGTCTGGAAGCAGCTTCTGGCACGGGGTGCATACTAGATCCTTCTGATGTGTTCTTTCGGCTTTTGCCTCTGTTCTTGCATTGTTTCGGGAGAATTCAATAAAGACTGAAGATGGCCTGCTGACTTAAAACAGGGCCGAGGGAGTTTGGTGAAGTGCTTCCAATCAGAGGCTGGGGTTGCAGCTAAACGAGCATAACACTTATGATGAGATGCACTCTTAAAGAAATGAGGTTTACAAAGGGAGACAATCTATCATATCATCCTGTGGGAGATTGGAGATTCACATTGTGTGTGTGTGTGTGTGTGTGTGTGTGTGTGTGTGTGTGTGTGTGTGTGTGTGTGTTTATAATACCGCATAACAGGCTTAAAAATGTAGTTAGTATCGATGTTAGGACTGAAGCACAGAGAGTCACATAGTCGGGACACGGTGTATGGATGACTAACGCCAACTTAACATTGATTCTCTACAACAGCACCTCTCTTGCCTCTCTGTCCAGTAATAACACACCCTTTCTGGACTCTCCAACGTCTATGACTAAAGGAATTAACATCATGTTCTTCATTCTTCATTGCTCTATGCAATTGTCAGGCAGAGGAAAATGACGGCTGCTTAATGCTCATGTTTTTGTCCATGCTGACAGTTCTCATTGGCCAGTGAAGGAAGGAGATGGTGTTGTAGCCTGCTGCTCTGCTGCAGTGCAGCCTGCTGAGCCTGATATGCACTACTGGTGCTAAAAGGCTTCATCATTTCTACCTTCAACTGCCCCATCCATCAATCTTCCCCTTCGCTAGCCTGCTAGTAACAGTGACATGGCACTCTTCCTTCTATCTGCCCGCATCATCACTCCCAACACATGCACACACACTTAACAGCAGTTTTATAGCATCCTTACTAAACCAAACCTGCAATAGAACTGTCCACACAAGAGCATTGAAACATGGGGTAAGTTGTGAAACTCCCAATTTTACCAGTCAGAAATAATCTACAGTGTCTGCACATGTTCAACAAACAAGTTTAAAGATGTTAGAAAATTAGTTGTTAGTGTTTTTATAACCAAAATACACTTAAATAGAAGAAATTATTCAGTAGGGAAATATTTAAAATGTTTGGAATCCAAATTGTTTCTTTAGTGCAAAAAAAAAAAAAAAAAAATCACCTAAACTTCTTTCAGCTCACACAAACATCCAGATCTTAATTCAGTTCTCACAGACTAGTTGATGTGGTTCAGTACACGATATGTCTTATTGTGAAGTATAAAAATGAGTAAAAATCCACTGTGTAGCTGAACGCTGTGGAAGCCATTGCAGAAATGGGCTCTGTATACACAAACCACCTCAGGGGTAAAAGTGATGACTTAGAGTCAGACACACAGTACTATAAAACAGGGTTGATTCTAGAAACACAGCTTTAGCACCCAGTGAGCCTAGCTGCCTCGCAGAATCCACACTTCAGCACCCCTAAAAAGGGGCTAGAAACACCCATGCTATGGAGGTGTCTGATCTACAATTAATGTGCTTTGTGAATTCCTGTTCAGCTGCTTTCTTAATTGTTTAAGTTCTTTAATATGCATCTAAAACACTTCCAAGCTTTATTGATACAAGTATATTTAAGTTACTATCAAGTTCCATTCAAAAATTGAGTTGACCAACCATTTATTTAAATGAAGAGTTCTAAATTGAGCTTCTGAAGTTCTAACATCAAAACAAGGAAACTATATGTATCCAGGACTATAACTGTTACAACACACCCACCTACACTTCCAGCCCACCCAAGCAGAGTCTTTGATTTTGATGCCAATTTTTTTCACACTACGTTTGTGTGGCAGTCAAATGTGTGTATCTTACATCAAAATATGAAAGGTATAACAAAAAGAACTGCGGGGTTATAGAGGGTGAAACGACAAAAAGTGTTGCAACTCTTCCCAGTCTCACCTACATAACTGACACAAGAGGCAATGAAGAAGTGTTGAAAAATGTGATGCTGGTTGGTTACAGCCCCACATCTACAGCTGTCTGTGCATGTATGTGCATTCCTATTACCTGCGGTAGTTGTCCATTTATTCTTCTTGTCACTTTGTTTTATTTATTCCTGGCTGTATGTGACACCAAATGATCCCAAACCTCCCTCCCTTTAAAAATGCAATTTTAGGCAGCATCGATCTACAGTTCACATGAGTTCAACGCTGTAGGCAACAGCTCCCAAGGCCAGCCTGAATATTGGCTTTGAGGACAGAAACTCGGTAGCGTTTAGCCGCGCACACAATATTCATATGTTCCAGATCAATTATTCACATCTCATTTGCATTAGCAGATTTATAATGGAGGGGTAATGGAGAAATAGGCCAATTAGCACTTTGTGTTCTGAAGTTCTAGCGAAGCTGCTAGACTTCTAGACTGCAAGCTGAGCGCTTCTTTCTGTTTTCCTGTACTGCTATCATTCTGCCTGCTTTACAGGAAGTTCTCTGTTAAGAATCCTGCTTTCTCTGTAGCTTCTGTAGAACACTTTAATTGCTTGCATGTCATCTAAATGGGGAACCTTATATTCATTGCATCTTTATGGCCGGGATGATGTGTAGGTTTTTGGTGGCTAACGTGACTTTAAGTGGGAGAAGAGCAATGTTGCTAACAGGACTGTGGTGGTTGATCGTGCTTCTAGGCAATATTAAAGTTTAATGGCACCGCACTGTCTGAGCGCATTGGTGATTCTACCTGAGGCAGACGCATTGTAATATGTGTTACACTGATGTATGATGGAATCAATATGCCATGATTGAAACATGAAGAACAGAGTGAAAGAGTGCAGCACACAGACAGGAACGAGAACCGATCTTATGAGTGTAAGGATCACAATGCAGATATCTGCAACTCTATATGAACTCTGTACATCTGAAAGTGGATAAGACAGCTATAAATATTGCTCTCTCTCCCCTCCCTCTCTTTTTCTCTCCCTCCCTCCTTCAAACTCTTTCTCCCCCTCTTCATCAGACTCTCTCTCCTTTCCTTTTCTTTCTCTTCTTAGTCTTTAATATCTCCCTTTCTTTCTCTCACTCAGTCTCTCTCCATCTTTCTCTTTCTCCAATCTCTCATCTCTCTCTTTTTCACCTCTGTTTCTCTTTCTTTCTCACCTTAGTTTCTCTCTGTCTTTCTCCTCAATCTCTCTTTCACTCACATATCTCTCTCTTACCTTTCCCTTGTTTTCACCTTAAACTCTCTCCTTGTTTATTTCTCTCAAACTCACTCATTTCTTTCATCTCTCTTTTTCTTCCTCTTTCACCTCATCTATATCCTTATTTGTCCCCAGCTTTATCTCCTTCTTTCTCGTAATCTCTTTCACCTTAGTCTCGTTCACTCTTTCACCTCCATCTCTCTGTTTCTTTTTGTTTTCTCTCTCTCCCAAACGCTCACACTTTCACCTCTGTTATTCTTTTTTTATCACCTCAGTCTTTCACCTCAGTTTCTTCCTTTCTCCTCATTCTCTTTCCCTCTCCTTGTCTCTCTCAGTCTTTATCTCCTTCGCTTTCTCTCTTCCAACCCACTCTCAGGCTCTATCACTACTTCTTTTTTTCTCTGTCAGTCTCTCATCCTCTCTCTTTTGTTGCTCTTGTTCCATCTCTCATTCTGTGCCACTTCTCTCCATCACTCCACTCTTTGTACGTGTTTGTTTATAGAGGAATACTGTAACTGTAACTGTGCTGCTCCCAGGATATGTTTTGTTTACATATACCAAGAAAATAGTTGCAGTGTTATTGATTGAATCCATGAGCCACACAATGTGTTTCATTCATTCTCCGTTTCAATTCAGCCAAGCCATTTTTGCCATTGATTAAATCATAGAGGTGCATGTATAAGGTCTATGACTTTGACAATAGGCTTATTCACAGAAAAGAAGACTGCAAACACAGCAATGTCACAGATTGATTTCTTTCCCCTTCTTCCCTCTCTTTGCCTTTTCCTTTTTGGGGACATTGTTTACTTTGTAACAGGATATGACGATCCATAGAAAGTAAACACTTTTAGCAATTCTATAAGCAATTATAGCAGTATATGTGATATGGTCCAATAAGCTTTCTGAATAAATAATGAGGGATTTTTAACTTGGAGTATGCTCTGATTAATTATTTAAAAGCTAAAATGGATTTACCATTTTACCACAAATGAATTATGGCTTAATGTTACTGAAAATGGATAACAGTAAGCATAGCATATCAAGCAGGTGAAGGGAGTGGAGAAACCACTCTACATACAGTACATATTTCAGTGTTTATAATGAAGACATATCCAGAGAGACAGTATTATTAGACTGTATTTCATTCTAAACTGTATTTATTCTTCACCGATGGATAATCCGTTGTAGTTCATAATTTTTCTTGTAAACAAGCATGCAAGTGCAAACGTGTAATCAATTAAATGTTTATGATCTCTACTTGCAGCACCACAAGCGTGACTCCAATGTTTTAGCCTCACGCACACACAGGCCCAGAAAACACATGAATTACTACTTTCAATAGAGCCAAGATTTAATTTCACCATGAAGAAAATAGGTCTCCACTATGGATAATGAATTACCAAGAGCCATATTGTACTTTTTCCATTATTTACAGACTGTAATGAGGTCTATGGTTTCTGAAGAGTAATGGCCGTGAAGTATTGGTTGGGGGAAACATATTTTAATTCAGCCATAGATTGTGGAACAAAATGCGGCTGGGTTGTTTTACAGCCTATACTTTTTATTTATTCTTTTAATTTGCCATTAATGCAAAATTTTCCACTGAAATTGGAAAATAATTAAAGTGCAATAACCCTTTAAACTTCACTCTATTTGCATTGGATCATATGAGTGCATATGCTGAATAGAATGAAAACATAAGGACAGTACAGAAACTTAACTGTGCCTCTTGTGGACATTCCTTCTTGGAAGGGAACCAGAAGCGTGGACGACCTCCGGCGAGGCGTGCCATTAATAAATCATTTTCTTCAAGGATGAACCCAGACAGACTAACAAAACATGGTGGCCAGAGGTGTCAGCTCATGATAAGGATACTCTCTCTGCCTGGACATGGTGATATGTCACTGGAGATTTGTCACCTGTGCCGCGTGACAGCCAGGAGAAGGGCAAAATGGATGCCGTTTATTATCCCACCCGCTACGCCAATATCGACCGCTTCTAACTTTCTCTAGCGGTTTATGTTTTGTTCCAGTTCAGACCAGTTGTGAAGGTTCTGTTGGGGGAATTGTTTGACAAAAGCTTGGGGGGGAGTGGTACATTAGAGAACAAGCAATGGACATCTTGACTTTTGACATTTGGTTCAGCAGGTTTAGACTGTGTGTGTTGGTTTTAGTTTGTCTTCTTGGTGAGAGAGAGAGAGAGAGAGAGAGAGAGAGAGAGAGAGAGAGAGAGAGAGACTGTTTCTAACAAGTCTGTTTGGTAGCCAATCGACCTGCCCATTCGTTGACTCTCCCCATCATTTGTAATGTCCCTGACTCTAAGAGGGTGCAGACTTTCACAGCCCTCCTCCAATGCATGTGAAGTCAAGCTCCGCCTCTTTTCAAAAAGCTGTTGATACATCGCCACCAGGCAGCCAATGTGCTAGGAGGAAAGCGCAGGATCCCCAGTTCTGTTGGATCGCCTGGCAGACATCTGAGCCAGCTGACATTACTTAGTAGTGCTGGTGAGAGTGACATCTTACCTGCCCAGAGAAAGCCAATTTTTGCTGTCACAGGCCCTGGCTGCCATTGGCAAGCAGCATAACCTGGGATTCAGACTCATGATCCTCTGATCACAGTGACATATAAAATAGCTACTTATAAAGATACAATATTCCACAAATTAGAAATGGTAGGAATGTTTTTTTTATAGAAGATTGATTAACTTATTTTCACTTAGAAAATAAACAAAAACATGTTTGGCCAGGTGTGCACTAACGTTGTGCTTAATACTAGTAACAAACCAGGAACAAATGGTTTCTGAGACATGGATTAGGCCTAATCTTGAACATAATTGTTGTTTTAATGGTGAATCGCCATCAAATGTTGTTTTTCATCTAAATTTAGGCTTGGCCTGTTTTTTTTTGTTGTTGTTGTTGTTGTTATTGTTTTTTTTTTTTTTTTTTTTCTTTTTTTGAGGCATCACAAAATCAGATTTTAAAGCTATTTATGGACACAAGGGCTGGGAAAAGAATGCTTAAGTAATATTTAGACTCTACATAATTCTAGGATCCAAATGACAACAAAGGTTTACATTATGTGGAAGTTAAACTTTCCTCACACAGCCCATTTACAAAACTGTTATTATTGGAAAAAAAAGTAATTTATTCATCCACTGAAAGGTCTGGGGACCTTCATATTTCCTTCCTGTCCATTTCTCATTATTGACTTGAGCTGAAATTCATCTTGAGGGAGACATACTGTAGTCAGTATTCACAGGTTCCTGTTTAACTTAATCTCCAAAAATCCAAAATGAAGCATCAATTAAGAAACTTTCCCAGTGAGGTATATGAATGAGATGATGTGCATGTTCATTTATATGCAGGTCCTTTGCTCCTGTGTCTGTGTAGTAATAAGAGTAAGATGAATGGGGACCCATGATGGTAGTGTTTTTATTCACTTGTTCTTTATCTTGTCCCTGTAAAATCTTATCTGCATGCTTATTTATCTAAGCATGCTTGCCCTTGCTCAACTACACTATTTATTATTTTTATTTGAAATGTGGTTCTGTATCTGTGCTAGATGAGCAAATCAGTGTCTTGCATATATTCTTGCATCATTTATTTATTTACTTTCTGTGTTCCTTCATAAAACTCACTGTCAATGTGTTTTACCTTTATAATACAGCCTATTGTTCACAAAGCAAAATTCATTCATTATGAAATGTATCATGACATGATCACAGGCCTTGTTTACTGTAGGTTTCAGTTCATAAGGCTATATGACACGTACAGAAGTTCATCATAAGTGACACATCTACATAAACATCTAAAGGCTTATTCCAATACACATCATTTGTCATAAATGCTGCTTTTAGTGAAAGTAACCTTGTTGGAATAATATAATAGAACTGTACCCAACGTGAACATGTAGATGCATACTGACTACTCTGGGGCAGATTTTAATACCTCAGAGTTGTGCAGGTGAGACATTATGGTAGCCTGGGTTAAAAATAATTACAAAATGGACATTAATTAAGCATTAATTTTTCCCCTCGGTTGTAAAAAGTTTAATATCAGAGTAACTTTACTACCTGAGTATGCCTTATTCACTAAAGACTGCTTAGTTTCTGATTGTGTTAAACAGTGAAGTTTGCCTAAAATGGAAGAGTTGACCTTGGGCTTGCTGAGGGTTTGGAATGTGGGTGATTCAGCTGTTTTCCACTAGAGTATCAAACATGCAGGTTGTGTAAAAATGCAAGCTTTGCTAGAGTCTCTATTCCTCTCTCGGTCTCTGTCTCATATTATATTTCTTTTCACAATGCAACAGCGGTGTTATTAGTGTGCAATCGTTCCAATTTGTTTCAAGCAATCAGTGTTGAAATGACTGACCCTGTTCAGGTGGTTTTATTGTGATCTTTGGTCTCACAGACCAATCCAATAATCTCCTGGTAATGTAGGTGTTATTATTGTTTTTGAATAAGTCTTGAAACCATTGTTCACATCACTTTGCTCTGTAAATTTGTCCAGTGCTTCACATCTGCTGCACAATTCAGCCCTTTGAGGAGAAGGCAAGTTAACAACAGAGTTACTAAACTCATTCTTATGTAATGTGTCATTTACTATTTAACGAATAATACATATTAATTTACTGAATTATTGAATTTGATTGTTGAAAATGGTTTAATGGTTTAAGGTGGTAGTACCTTCAGGATTGAGAAAAGGTGGTACGGTGCAATGAATGTGAAATTTAGTGTGGAAAAAGCGGCGGCAAAGCAGATGTTACTGTTTGGCAAAAAGGAGTGATGGGTGCCAAAGGCCATAGTGTGAAGGAAGTAACTGAATTTGCAGGTGTATTGAAGTGTACAGTCATAAGGTTCTACCAGCAATGGGAAAATACCAGTCTATAAAACATTCTCTTAACATTTGTGTCTGACAGCACACAAGGCTGAAGGCCTCTTGTGTGCCACTCTGCTCCATATGTTCATGGCATACAGTTCCCTATAGAGTATTCTTTCAGAAATTGCTTGTGAAGGATCTGTGTTGACTTCTAGAAGCAGTTCTTGCCTGGAAGTGAAGTGATTTTCATTCACAAACCATTAAACCTGCCAGTGGTCCCTGTCCACCAGTTTGATCTTTTTGGCCATAATTCTGGGGAGAATTGACTGGGATTTTTGCCATTGCTGATAGACCCATATGACCGCACGCTTCAATACACCATCAAATTCAGCTACTTCCCTCACACTCTGGCCTTTGGCACAGTCAGATGTGATCACTCATTTTAGCCAATTATTAACATCTACTTTATGACCCATTTTCCACACTTTAAACTATTTTAGATTAGATTAGATTCAACTTTTGCCAATGTGATTGCACACAACAGAATTTGACATCTGCATTTAACCTATCCATGCAGTGAAAAACACACTCTATTGAACAAACTAGACTGTGAGAACATATGCCTGAAGCAGTGAGCAGCCCTATCCACATCGTACCGGGAGCAGTTGAGGTTTAGGTGCAATACTCAAGGGCACTTCAGTCATTACCTGCTTGTGAATCGAACTGGCTACCTTCCGGTCACAGGACCAGATCCCTAACCACCAGGCCACAGCTACCCCATCTAGACATACACTGTACTGAACCACTCAATCTATGAATCTCATCAAATACACCAGTTATTTATTGCCTGATCATCCTCTTCCAATGACTTCAGCTGTAACCTGAAGTTGATACCACCTTAAACTCGCAAGTTGAGTTTTTGTTTTGTCTAAGGAACTTTTTTTTTTTTTTTTTTTTTTACCACTCTTTGATGTTGTGCTGTTAAACATAATGTCAACTTGAATTTTACTTTATAAATTAATATCTATTTTGTCTAGAGTATGAATTTAGAGTATCTAACTTGTCTTAGTAGAAAAAAGTAGAAAAAAGTGTCAAGCTCACGGTAGGTTTACCAAATCCTTCTTCTATGCTTTTAGCTCCATTTCTGCTAATTTAATATTATCATTTCTGTGTAGGGACAGATGAATTGCTGTTTAATCAAGCTGTGAACAGAGTGCACATGCTGTTCTGCACTTTAAATTAGAATTTAAAAATCAGCCCAGAAAAAAGCTAAAACGTCTTTAGTGCTCAGGTTTATAACAGTGTAAATAGTAATGTCTCTGTTCTTTAACATTTCTTCTTTAACATTTAGTCTTTAACATTTAATCTGTAAACATTTATTTAACATTAACCTACATCTTCTCCAAGTCGAGAAGAGTGGTCCTAAGGGCAGACATTGAGGATTAGGGCAACAATTGAACACGTTCTCGGTCATCCAACCATGGATGAATGCAGCATTCATAGGAAATGAAGGGAATCGAATGGAAATACAATTGTATTAGCAGTAGAGTTATGATCATTTTTGGGAAAATTTATACTGTCTCACGTTTTCAGTTTTCTACAATGTTCTGTCCTATTCATACTATTTTACAATTCCTCCACCACACACCACCTCACTATAGTGTTTGAGAATATTCACTTTAGTTAATTCAGTCAGTCTACAAGCAATAAAAACAGGTTCATAAGAAGAATGTCATATTTTTGAAATGCCAAATTATTTAAATGCTTTTAAATTATGTAAAACTACCTTAAAAGTACCAAGAATGTAGAAGAACAAGCTAACATCTTCCTTTTGGTTGCTAAACCAAATAATAAACATTTTATTGAATTGCTCTTTAAAGACATTCTGTGAAGAAGGATCTAGATGGATCTAGATGAATGCCAGGGTAAAGTTCATTTGGAGTTATGAAATACCTTTACACCTTGTAAAGGTTTACCAACAAAGACTTTTCCTGGAAGCGAGGGTTTAGAAGAAAACATTTTTAGAGCCTTCTCCATCCTTCTTTCTAATGTGATTTTTAATTTGCAGTCTGAAAGTTCTATGACACAGCAAATAACTCACTGCTGCTTTATGGGTTGCTGGGCATAGAGGGATTCATTGAGGGAAAGCGAGAGAGAGATTCCCAATTAGCTGCACGTTAATGGAGGAAGATATGAGCATTTAAAAGACAGTGATGACATCTCAAGCCATTCATTATAGCATAATACAATTCCTGTGGGTAGCAGACAGCAGCGTTTTCCCTCTCAAAATGGATAATTCCCAGCTAATTTGCCAACAGAAAAACACCAGTTCATAAAGTCATTAAACATCAGTCTATAATGAAATTAGTGTACGCTCACTACGAACTGATGTGGTATTGTTTCCCTGAGAGCTGTTTATAGATAGAGTCTAGTGTAGGCACTTGAATTTGTTTTGTGGTCAATAGACCTTTTAGAATAGATGAGAACTCATTATCCATTTGTGTATGGAACTGAGGAGTCAGGATGTGTTGTAAGGCCTCCAGCTCCGGGGAAGTTTCCGGTGTGTGTTTCACATTGTGAATATTTACGACCCAGCTTGGCTGCTTTAATTAGATTCAGTTGATGTGAGGTGCACAGTTCTGCACTTCAGAAAATAATCCTCGGAGCAGAGGTGACAAGGAGCATTAGGCCTTCATGGAGAGATGTGTTTTCAATTAAAGAGGAAGTTCTCCTTACATTCTGTCCATTACAGGTTTCCCCCAGGAGCATGCCCAGCCTCCTTTAATGCCCGTCGATGTTTGGCAGAAAGCAAATAAAAGGTTCCTTTTAAGAAGTGCTGCCTGCACTACTGCAGTTTGTTTTACAGTTCGTCTGATCGCTACGACTTTCACTTTTCGCCATCACGACTCCCTTTGCTCAGTTGGCAGTTCAGTCGAGCGCTGGTAAAAGCTTTTGCGTGCTGTCCTTTTTGTGAATTCACCAATAGGGGTGTGAGCATTAAATTGGGTTTAGTAGCATTAGACTGGAGTGACCCTGGCCATCATAAACAACATGCAGTATGCTCTCTTTAGCAATATCTGAGCAGTAAAGCTGAACAGGCTTTACAAACATCACTTAAAGTGAAATGAAAACGAGGCCAGAATTCACCGAAAATGTTTCAAAAATCACTTTTTGCCACTTCAGCTACAAAGATTGCTTATATTGTTGAAATATCTTTGTTAAATATGTATTTTGCAGATCTCCCTTTGCATGAAAATTCTTTAAATAATTTTACTTTCAAGCCTAAAAGATGTTCAAAAATGGTTAGCGTTCACCACCTTGTTCATTATATACCACCGATTAATGAGCTTTGTGTTGGATGGATAACAGGGGAGAACACTCTAGGTCAGCTTTGTTTCATTAGCCCTCTAAGCACAGTAATCAAGTGGCACATTAGCCCGAGGCCATGCTATTGTAATCCCACTGCCAGGTATTAAAGCCAAGCTATTTCAGGCAGCAAAATGACATAACTACCTTAATCAAACACATCGTGCTGAGAGAGCTCAGAGAAGCATGCAAATCCCTTAATAAGCATGAAAATGTCTTTGTCAATGAATTAGGCTTTAAGATGTGAAACTGATAGTGCCGCCCTTTTGACCCCTGTCCAGTACCAGGCAAATTACTGAAACAATTTGTGTCCTAATTATAAATTCTGCTTTCATTTGGAAAGAAAGATAGACATGTTAGCTAGATTTTGGAGAAAAAATGGGGAGGACAATGATATCTTTTGAATTGTGCAATATGCAAACATCACTGAGCTTCTTTAAATTCTGTCCTTCATTGATTTGGATCTGCACTGGTCTGCTTTCTGCTTTTTGAAGGAACCTCTCTGCTTTTCTCAATGTGGACAATATTTCCTCTCCTTTGGCTACACGCTTCACTTCAGGGAATCCTATTGAAATATTGAGTAGCTCAGTTTGAATGCCAACAATAGCTGTAAAAAGCTCTTTGTCGAGTCCTATTATAATGTCTCCACTCCATCAGAACATCCCGAGTTCTAGGTATGGCTCAGTAGGAAAAGAAAGCCTGAATGGTTTCTTTTCCAGTTACAGCTCAATATGAAAAGAAACCCTGACGAGGTCTGAACTATGCAAAAACATCTGCAGCGTTCACACAGGTTCAGTGGCTAGAACTGCAAGAAAATATTTTGTTTTTTTAATACGTACAATATCTAAACCAGATCATAGAGTAGGCTTTCATATTTACATTGAAATTACAACCTTGGGCCCTGGAAATGAAATGTAGATGATGCTTGTATTGCAGATTGCAGTTCCGTTGAAATCAATTGCTCTATACTCCAGAGTTGTTAACATTTATCACAGATCATTTTGCAGCGACGACACTGCATGTAAGCCATTTGATAAGCTTTCATGGATGCTGATCAGTAACTGCTGCTAACACTTCAAAGAAACAATCAGGGCACAAATTGTAAATCGTTGTGTAAATTCATTAGGTTAGCATGCTTTCTTGGCTGCTTATGGTTGTGTGTCATGTGGAAATGGATGTTAAGCGGATTAAAAAAAAAAAGTATTGATTAAAAACGAGAACAATAAAATAACAGTGACGCATACACACATGCACAACTCTCAGCAGTGATTTCCCCAGTGAAATTAGTCATTAATTCCTGTGAACCTAAAGAACAGAAATTACTGAAATGACTTTTTTAGTTCTAATGAATTCATTCTTCCTCAATGTGATTATTCACCCATTTTTATTGTATTAATTTTTATTCAACTTTATTGCAGCTTATTGCAGATTTCATTGTGAGCATCTATTAGATTCTCCAGAAGGAGCCACGTTGCAGTTTTGCAGCTCTGTGTGATTGAGTTTTCAAAAGGCAAATCAAAAGTCACTGAATGTTATTAGCAAGAGAAGCAACAGAGACGATGATGTACATACAGCAGCTGCTGCATGTAGTACAAACAACAGTACTATAAAATGGGGAAACCTGTGTTATATAAAATGGGTTCCCTCCCATGAACTGCATCTGGAACATTTCTGTTGACTTAAGGTGAGGACTTGGACTTGACATTCCAGACACATGTCCTAATATTTTCCTTTAGAATTTGATGGAATAATTCAGAATTCATTGGTTCATGAATGATGGCAGACCATCTTGGCCCAGATGTCATAAAACAGATCCAAACCATAGTACCGGAGCACCATTTTCACAGATAGGATGAGGTTTTTGCCCAAGAATGTAGTGTTTTCCTTTTTCCAAGCACAACACTTCTCATTGAAACCAAGAATATTTATTTTTCGTCTCATCTGTCCACAAAATATTGTTCCGAGAGCCTTTTGGCTTGTCCATGTGATCTTTAGCAAACTGAAGGAAGTTCTGTTGGAGAGGAGTGGCTTTCTCCTTACAACCCTACCATGCACACCATTGTTGTTCAGTGTTCTCCTGATGGTTAACTCATGAACATTAACATTAGCCAATGTGAGAGAGGCCTTCGGTTGCTTAGAAGTTACCCTGAGGTCGTTTGCAAACATGTGAACTATTACACTTCTGGGTAATAATGGTCTTTAATTGTCTCTATTTGTACACAATCTGTGTGACTGTGGATTGGTGTAGTCCAATCTCTTTATGGTTGTGCAACCTTTTTCCATCCTGATGAACATCAACAGCTCTTTTTCTGAGGTCCTCTTTTTTGTTCATGCCATGATACACTTCCACAAACAAATCAGACTTTCCAGTTTCCATTTTTAGTTCTTTAAATAAAACGGGGCACCCACTCTGATTTGATCATATTAATTGACAACACCTAATTCAAATTTCACCTTCAAATAATTTGCTAAACTTTGAGATTAATGTACTTTTACCAATCACAGACATGATATTGAATCATTTTCATCAATCAGTAAATAACCAGGTCTAATATTTTGTTTCATTTGTTTGATTTGGTTTTCTTTATCTACTTCTAGTACAAACTGGATTCCAAAAAAGTTGGGACACTAAACAAATTGTGAATAAAAGCTGAATGCAATGATATGGAGGTGCCAACATCTAATATTTTATTCAGAATAGAACACAAATCACAGATCAAAAGTTTAAACTGAGAGAATGTATCA
>BRDA01029699.1:2395-20992 GCA_036984385.1 Crenuchus spilurus | reverse complement strand
TATTGACATTTGCCATCTCCACATCATTGCATTCAGTTTTTATTCACAATTTGTTTAGTGTCCCAACTTTTTTGGAATCCGGTTTGTAGATGTATTTGGTATATGCTAAGTATACTTTCATTGAAGGCCATGAGGGACATGACAAAATAGGTGGTGTCAACAAAAAAAAAAACAAAAAAACAATATAATTTCTTAAATTAAATTTCTAAAAGATTAAATAAATAAATAACAAATTACACTGTATTAAAGGCGATATTTCAATGTATGAGTAAAGTTGTTAAAATACACCTAAGAGGGAGAGGGACTCAAAATGTGCTATTTTCATGGAATGACTCAGCAACTACTGTCCAGACTATACATCCCTCACTGATTCCATTCAGTGCAAGTCATCAGAGTAAAGTAGGCTAATAAAAAAACATGTACACAATTGTGTTAAACATGTATTGTGTAATATGGGTTCATACATTGTACACATAAATTGTCAGTATATTTGCATTTTTTGTAAACTTGCATTTTTATATTAGGTAGATCATTTGGACTTAGTCATTAGATAAGTAGCTCGCAGGCTGAAAAAGTGTGTGCACCCCTGAATTAGAAGCTCTAAAAGGGCATCCCTTTTTCTATCAAAATTGCTATATACCAGGAGCTTCCAGGGTTTTTTCAGGATTTTTTTGAGATTTGAGATTTATTTATTTAAACAACAGGGACAATACACATTAATCAACATCACTATTTCATAATATATTCATAAATATTTCATAAATGCGCCAGATTTAGCCAAATGGCTAATTTTCATCTGCAGTAGTACAATGACTTAAAGACATAATTGCTCTGCCATGATGTAGTACAATTCTGTAGATGATGTACTGGCCAACTTGGTAGTTATGCTGGACTAATGAATACACTATTCCTTCATTGCAGGTTAGCATGAGGTTGGTACTCCCACATGGCCTACTCCAACATGGCCGACTCCAGCATGGTCCTACAGATACCAATAAAAGTGCCACAATATAACAAAAAATCATAGTAGGCACTATATATTGAGCCTCACGTTGTTTACTACACATTCTCCATATTGATGATTTTTGAAAAGTCAAATTTAAAAGAGTGGAGCATAGAGGGGGAGCACCTGCCTCACAGTGTACCTCTACAGCAACCGCCATTTTCATTTTCATTTCCTATGTATCAACCTATGTATCAACAACATTGTGCTCCCAGTCATCAACATCCTGTGTGCAACTGATGAGCTACTGTCTCTGAATTTACATCTACAATGTGGACCAACAAGGTAGGGGTGTCTAATAGAGTGGACACAGAGTATATGCTGTATATGTCCCACTTGTACCAGTGCAACACACACTAACACACCACCACCACATCAAGTTCCTAACCACTGAAGAAAAGGGTGAATGGTACAGCCTGTAATTACAGAACTACCCAATGCATCTATATGGCAAATAGAGCTGTAAAAGGGACAAGGAGTAATATTATGGCTGATCTCTCTCTCTCTCTCTCTCTCTCTCTCTCTCTCTCTCTCTCTCTCTAGTAAATCCAGGGTTCAGAATTTCAGTAATTAAGTCATCTACTGTCATCTCAGACGAAAAATAACACACATATTTGGCCATCACTTGCTTGGTATTTCCCAAAATATCTGATATTTTCATCCACTTTCTCCACTGTAACAACAAAATGCTGTTGGCACTACTACTACAGCACATTGAGAATGACCAATTTCTTCTTTCTCAACAGAAAAAGAACTATAAACAAGCATTTCCTCCAACAATGACCCTTCTTTCAAATGTCTCAAGACAAATAGCTTTCACAACTGCTAGTGTATGGTGCTAGCAATGTATTTGATTCCTAATAGACTGTACACAGGGTACAAATGAAACAAATGTATATGTTCCCAGTCCTATAAATTGCTCTGGATAAAAAGCTAAATAAGTCAATGTAAATGCCTCTCTGAAATGTCATCTCTAGCCTTTCCTACCATACTCCACTAGCAGGGAATCAGAGCATGTTTAGGTCACCCCAGCAGGAGATCCACTGACTCATTTCGCTGCTGTGATTCCACATTCGCCCAGTTAGGCCTGACGTTCACATCATCACTAATGAAGACGATTCATCATTGTTGCTGTATGTTATTTTATCTGTGTAAGAATAAATGTCCAATAAATGTTTGTGCTTTGTCTCTTTCCTTTGATAATTCAGTGATATCGCTATTCTAGAGTCATTTATTTATTTAATGGAGAGTGGTTGTCATGTATGTCAGTGCCACAGGTCAGAAAAGCAACACCAAGCTGCTATTTTAAGTTGGGACAAGTCTGTTATTTATGTTTCAGGAAAGTCTTGGTGTATAGTTTAATTGAATGAATCATCTAAACGGTAGGTTTAATATTCAGTTGTGTTAAAGGGGAAATTTTATTGAGGTGTAAACTTTCTTGATTTGTTTTAAAGCAAATTATGTATTTTAGAGAAATATACTTTATAGATTTCTGGCTGTGAAGGGAAACAGGATTTCTGGTTAATATTTAACCCTCTGGAGTCAGCGCTCCCATCTGTGGGACATAACCAAAATTCTGCAACATATATATCACTTATATTACAGCTTAAATAAGCAGAAATACATTTTTCAGTGCAAGTTAAAAGCACAACACTTTTTTTCCTATGAATAATGCAATGAGCCATTCATATGATAACATGGTAATCCAGCACATGTAGTAGAGCATTAGTGGCTGAGAAATGTGTGAAAATGCCCATTTGTTCTCTATAAACAGTACTCACATGAACAAAGACCTCTCACCTCATCTCATGGATATCCAATGTAGGAACAAATGACTTAGTAAATGATACAGTGACCACCCCACATTCGTTAAGCTTTAGAAATAAAATCACATACAATTTCTAAAAACTGTAATGAGCAGTGTGTAGCCAACACCTCTGTTTATTCAGTTCTGAGCTCAAAAGTCTTGTTATTTCATTTTCACATGCATTTCAAGTTTAAAGTTGTAGTATGTAAACTGTATATGAATAACTCTCTCATATCTGCCAAAACTGTCACTATGTCCTGACAGTAGTAGGTTACATGAGACAAATAATCTGTGGAAAAGTCAGGCTCCTCTGGGGAGTGTCTGACAGAGTGTCAGTCACTGTTCACTGTGAGCTGTCCTAGAGACTTTGGAGGCAGGGTTGGAGCACAGTTGAGAGGAAGGGGGAGGGACCTAGAAGTTATAATTGCTTAATTTTTGTTTACTGTATGCAGCTTTAATATGGCATTATAATCAAAGTTGTGAAATTACTATTGCAACCCTACTTTCACCAATTACAACTAAATAAAATGCACATAACATGTAAACATATTTAAATGTTGAACCCATTAACCACTTGAGGTTACTAATGCAGACACTCCACCTCTCCCGGGAATCTCTTACATACAGTGTCCCAGAAATCAGGCTGATGTTTTGTACTGAGCACCCCATTCCCCCCTCCCACCACCCCACCCTGGCATTTTGTACCGCGGGGGACCTCCTTAAAATAAGCTTTTGAATGGTGAGATGTCTGCTTCTGTCAAGTATTTATGCCATGTATCTGTTACATAAGTGTTATCCACATTGAAAAACTGGTACTTAAATGTTAAAGAAAACAGCACAGCGTGACCTAGTGTACCAAATCTGAAGTATTAAACTTTTAGCCCGCTGCCTCTATGCTGTTTTTTTTTTTTTCTGTGGTTCTCCTGTTAATTTATTCGCTAATATGTGGGATGTGTTTGGGCCAATTAAGCAGTCTCACTGAAGTCCAATGACTGCAGACTGACTCACAGCTTCTGAGCTGGCAAATTATACATGAGGGCCGCTGAAGAAGATGAAGGGAAAAAAAAGAATGTTCCCGTGAGGATTGTACTCTGAATGTGCGATATCAGTGTGTCATTCAAGCCGAAAAACCACACAACAGTTCAGATACCTCTAAGATGACCTACTGTTGAGCCTCAATGTGGTTTTGACTTGCATTAGCAACAACAATGTAAATTAGTACATTATGTAGTCAAAGGTGTCAAAAGTATTGACATTCATTACTCAGGCACACAGTAAATCAGCCAGTGTTAAATCAACACTATTAGAGTTAAATTAACACTAAGAGTGTTACATTTTGACACCCTCAGTGTTAATTTAACTCTAATAGTGTTGATTTAACACTGGCAGATTTATTGTGTAGAAGTATAGAAACTAGGGTTTAAAAAGACTTTTATAGAAGTTGAAGTATCAACTGAAGCTTTTTACTCAAGTAAAAGTAGAAAAGTACTGGTTTCAAAACAAAACAAAACAAAAAATGTAAAAGTAATGTAAGGAAAACAAATGGCAAAACTTAGGCTGTGCCACAGGGGCATATAGTGCACTACCCCATCCCCCACCTCCAAAATACATTTTTTCTAAAAGCCGTAATGACTATAATGTTATATTAAAATGGTAATGTTGAATTTTTTGGGATGCACTGGCTTCCTGTTTCAGCTGCATACTGTATGACATTTGAAAATGAAAACATTTTAGTCATTTCAAATATATTAGTGGACCATATATGTGTAGTACTGAGTTTACTGGAGAGTGACAAGATGTGCAGGTGTGATGGATCGCTTACCAGTAGGGTATCAGAATGGTTAATGTTTATACTTATCAACCACAATCACATTCACTCTTTCTGGATAGTGCAATTTATCTGTATACGATGTTTTTTGAATGATGACAAACCCAAATGAAATAATATAGGGGCTGTCACTACCTGATCTGTTCACCCTGCCTGATTTGTACCGGACATGGGTATAAGCACGTCATATCCAGATAAAGTTTTAGGAATTGCTTTGAATCAGAGTTGTTTTTGGTGAAGAATGAAAACTTTTGCCCTTTATCATTTTATTACATTTATATTTAATTGTTTGTTAAAAATAAATCATTTGTGTTTTTCACACTTTGCAGGATTACTTACTAAAGGGTGGACTTACATAGAAGGTGGGGAGCAGATCTGCGTTAAGAAGCAGCAGGGTTTTCAGGTCCTCAAAAATCTCCATCCCGATGTCTGACATAAAGCGCCCTGCCTATACAACCTGTCACCAGCCTAAATTTTAGAACTTCCAATCAGAAATTATTGTTAGCATTATTATTTTTATTAGTAGTAGTAAATATAATGTAAGAACATAAATCCATTATTGCTTTTCTTTGCATTTAAAATATCCCCTTTTCTTTACACTAAATGTATATTCAGATCCCATTCCAATAAGTAAGTCTATCCCGATGCTCTTCACACTCAGATATTCACTGCCTTTTAACTAGGGTGACCAGACGTCCTCTTTTTCGCTATCTCAGATCTGGTCACCCTATTTTAACTCCTTGTTTACACCACAGTCATAGCCGTAAAAAAAAACACTTGTAGTAACGCAGAAATTTTAAGCATATAACTGTGGTGTTAAAACCACAAGGAATTAAAATAGAGATATAGTAGAGAAAAGGGGATGTTTTAAATGCAAAGGAAGGCAATCATATTGTTATATTAATTATACATTGTATAGAGTGCTTTATGTCAGACATCGCGATGGAGATTTTTGGGGACCTGGCAATCCTGCTGTTGCTCACCGCAGGTCTTCTTGCCACCATTCTTCTTTGGCTCGTGGTTCAGTGATTCAGTAGCGGAAGAAAAATTGTTCCTCAGCGTTCTCACTCAAACTCCGACAATACATAGAAATAACAAGGCTGTTTTTAAAATATAAGGAGTAGAAAGTACCAATAATTACATGAAAATGTAAGTGAGTAGAAGTAACAAGTCGTCCTTTGTACTTAGTTACTTGATACCTCTGTATGTAGTGTAATAAAAATATAATAATAATAAAAGCATAATTAAAAATAATGGCTTAATATGTTGACTACAGCCATTATTTATTCTGATTTTTGTCTGTTTTTGTCCCATGTCCTACAATGTCCAAAAATACATAACAGTCTGCAACTGTGCTTCCAGACCTCTCTGGAGGCTCTCCAGTTCGGCATGTGTTGTTTCCAGCTTGTTTGTAACCAAGCTGCTAGCCTACATTTTGAGCTGTAATGTCAAAGATTTAGGCTGAACCCTTACAAACTAGGTCTTAAGTGGTTTCTTCAGTTACAATCCCAACACAGTGTTTTAAAAAATCCCTGAAAGTTGCCAGTGAGTGGATGTACAATAGAGGGGTTTCTAATATATTAAACTGCTTTTATTTTTTCACTCAATGAATTATTTAGTAAACAAAAAAAGTGACTCTTCAAAGTAGGCACCTCTTGCTTAGATGGCAGCTTTCTTGGCATTTTCTCAGTCAGCTTTATGAGGTAGTCACCTGGAATGGCTTTCAGTTATCAGCTGTGCCTTGTCAAGAGTTTATGACTTGCATTTCTTGCCCTCTTAACGTGTTTGAGACATCAGTTGTGTGTCTACGATGAAGAATCTTAAATCTAAAACATATTTTGGTTTGTTTAACACTTTTAAGTTTACTACATGATTCCTTACTATTACTATGTAATTCAAAGTAAAACATCAGTTAAAGAAACTTTTACTATTGACATAAAATATACTTCTATAGTAAAAAAAAATATTCCAAGAGCAACTATATGAATTTACTGGGGCAGCATAATGTTAGCTAGCTAGTTTAAAACATCAGTTCCAGAACATTTATTCAGCTGTTAATAAAAACAAATATCTACTTCTGTGAATACAGCTATCCTATAAGATATGTTCAAGTAAATATTAGACCTGATTTTCTTGGAACTACCCAAGTCTAACCTAGGGTGACCAGACGTCCTCTTTTACCCGGACATGTCCTCTTTTTGAGACTTAAAAATTACGTCCGGGCAAAATTTCACAAATGTCCGGGATTTTGTTTTACTCGAGAAGCATTTTGTGCACAAACTAGTCTCGCCCTCCTCCTATTCCGTTCGGTTCGCTTGAGTGAGATGTTACGCTATATTAGATTGAGACGGGAGAATCCCTGTCGCATACGGGAATACAAGTCGCTCAATTTGAAACCTATTTTCCTTTACGTGGCCCACAAGCTCACTCAAGAAGGGAGGGAAAATGACTGCATTGAAATTGAAAAAAGGAGAGTTGGGCAGCAAAGCTGATTAGTTGAACAAGTTTAGTTTAAGCTCCTCCCATGTTGACCCAGGACCAAGCCTCACATTGCAATATCAGGATGTGTGTTTCTGGCCACAGAGCTGTTCTTTGAATATTTTTTGGGTGTTGGTGCACACTTAGTCCAGCATAGACACTGACATTTGTACACATTCAAGCAACACCTACTATCATGATACTTCATTATTATTGTCACTGTTGTGCTGAGAATAATCCACTCCCAAATAATAACCAGAAAACAAGTAACTAACAGTCTGTAACTATACATCTATGTATGACTAAGGGTAGATATAGCTTATAAACTAGACAGCAGTACAAGGTAGATGTTTAAGGCCAGAGAATATTTTCTGCAGTGAAGTAAAACTTTCTTCCTACATCTTATATGTAATTGTTTTACTTAGTTGCTCCCCAATTACTGTGCAGTTCAACACAACTCTTGCAAAAAAAGTTTGCTATGACTCATCAGGAGAGGAGATACAAATCAGCACTAGAGCATGAATCACTAGAACAAGTTAGCCATGGCGCCTTATGCTAAACATCAAACCATTCACATTTTCATTCCAGCAAAGAGATTAATTAGAACTTTAATTAAAGCGATCACTCAAACACAGAAATAGGGTAAAGTCCAGCACTGATAATCAGAACCTGTATTTGTTAACTGCAAATTTGTGACCAATCTTGAATACACACACACACACTGACATCTTCATTCAGACCAAGCTCAGGATAGATTACTCTGCCGTGCCCCCTGGAGGAATCCTGTCCTCTATGTATTGCCAACCTTTGTTTTTTGTAATCTAGAAGTAGGTGGATCATTGCATCCAGTGTCCGAAACCAAGTGCACCAGAATGGAAACTACTTTGGTATCTTGTGTTCCTTTTTGATAAGATACATCATCTCATACACTCGTGACAACAATATCAGTGGCTTGAGTCCTAAATTAGAAGTTATCCCTCTGTTTGTACTTTCTACTATATGTAAATTCTCAACAGAACCAATGCAACAGGAAATATGGCAAGTTTTAAAAGAGTGTTCCTCTTGTGTGGAGATAAACATGATGTTCATAGATACTTGGGTCAGTGTCAATAAAAGGACACAGTATGACTTTCTCTGAGTTTTAAAAAGTAACCAAATCATGTATAGATGGATGGTCTACTTGTCATCCCTCACTTGGTGCAGATCTAGAATGATAAATAATAAATATGGAGCAATCTGATCTAAGATCTTCTATCAGCCCTAACACTGTCTGAATTGTCTGACTGTAGCAAGGTTTAATTGATCTTATTGCCTTTTTAATTTAAATTATTATATTTTTCTATTATTATAATTATATTAAACTATTATTAATAGTATTACTATTAATACCATTAATTTTACTTACTGACAGAAAGTCATACAATGTCATGTACATCAACTAACTGAGACTTCAATTAAGATGAATTAGGTTAGAGTGAGTAGATAGATGTTTTTGTGATTTAGTTTGACAATAAAAAAAATACTGGACAATTTATAGATGACTGTTGAGTTTTAGTGAGTGTTAGCAACATTAAAGCTCTAGGTGTAAGCTGAAAAAGCAAAATATGCTCCAAACATGTCTCTGATCAACTATGTCTGAGATGAGTGGAAAATGTTGGATAGTTTCTGGGTAGAACATTGCTTTGTAAGCATCTACAATATGTAACAAAAGTGACCAGACCCCTCACATTTCTGCACATATGTGAGTATATATATGAGACAACACTATAGAAGTGAAACTTGTATATAACTGAGAGTAGTCAGTATACAACTTTTATAACAGTATAGATTTACTGTCTTCTGAACAGAACTCAACACAGACATTAATGTCCAAATAGCTACAGCACACCTCACAGTCAACATGTCCACATTGTGCCCAATTGTGTTAAGTGTTGTGTGACCACCTTTATTATCTATCACTGCTTTAACCCTCTTGGACATGAAATTCAGCAGAGCTGCACAGGTTGCTACTAGTATCTTCTTACACTCCTCCATGATGACATCACAGAGCTGGTGGATGTTAGACACCTTCACTCCTCTACCTTCTGCTTGAGGATTCCCTACAGGTGCTCAATTGGGTTTATGTCTAGTGACATGGACGTGGTCCATCACCTTTATCTTCAGCTTCCTCAACAGGGGAGTTGTCATCTTGGAAGTGTGATTGGGGTCGTTATCATGTTAGAAAACTGCTATGTGGCCAGTTTCTGAAGGTGATCTATCACAGTATGTTGGAATGCATGTTTCCCTCAATGAACCACAGCTCCTTAGTGTCAGCAGCTCTCATGCAGCCCCAGACTATGATGCTACCACCACCATGACTTACTGTAGGCAAGACACTGTTATCTTGCTACTCCTTGCCAAAGCACCTCCACACATGCTGGGCACCATCTGAGCCAAACAAGTTTATGTTGGTTTCGTCAGACCACAGGTCAGGCTATGCAGTAATTTATGGTCTTGGACTGCTTGTCTTCAGTAAACTGTGGGCTTTCTTGTGAATCAGGTTCAGAAGAAGCTTCCTTGCAGGACAACAACAATGCAGACTGAGTAGATTCAGTGTGTGGTGCATGACTGGCTGACCTCCCACTTCTTCAACCTCTGTAGCATTGCTGGCAGCACTCAAGCATCTCATTTTTGGAGCCAACCAGAGATGTGACGCTGAACAAGTGGACTCAACTTCTTTGGTCGACCCTGACGAGGCCTGGTCTGAGTGGAACCTGTTTTGGAAAACCTCTGTATGACCTTGGCCACCATGCTGTAGTTCCGTTTCAGGGTAATTGCAATCTTTTTTATAGTCTAGACCATCTTTGTGGAGAGCAACAATTATTATTCTCTCATCCTCAGAGTTCTTTACCAAGAGGAGCCATGTTGAATATCCAGAGATATGCATGAGAGAACTGTACCCAAAGCACCAAATATAACAGTTCTGCTTCCCAGTTACACCTGGAACTTTGTAAGTCTAACATGTCACATGACACCAGGAGGGACAGTAACATAACTGGGTACTGCTGTATTTGGACATGTTCACTGTGAGGTGTACTCACTTGTTACCAGCTGTTAGGACATTAATGTCTGTGTGTTGAGTTATGTTGAGAAGACAGTTAAGCTATACTGTTATACAAGCTGTACACTGATTACTCTAACTTATATCCAAGTTTAACTTCTGTACTGTTGTCCCATTGAAAATATATAATCACATACAATATGTGCAGAAATGTGAGGGGTACTCTCACTTTTGTTGGATACTGTACATTTGCCCCTCAAAATAAATCTTTACTGATGTTGATGTTAAAGTTCTTCTGCAAACCAATGTGACCTGTCTTGAAAACAGGTTAAATGTCAGCTCCTTGTAACATCATGTTGGCTCGCATTGGAGACTGACTGCTTCCGCTGGTAAATTGCCATAATCAATGTCTTCCTGAGGCAATAAAATGGTGAAAAACGCACTCGGCCCATCCGAAACCCAAAAGGCTTACGAAGCTGGAGCAAGTTTGTTTACATGCGGGTTTTTTCTGCTAGAGCCGTCCTTTTGAAATGTCGGCAATGACAAATAGATTGCGTAAAAGTAAACAACATACTGTGTGTTGTTATGGTCGATCCCATTTCAACAGGTGTGGAGAGGCTCTAATTCGGTGCAGTGTTCAACAAGCTGTGCATACACTCTGGTTGTGACTCATTAAGTGTAAACATGCCTCCACATGTCTAACACTGAGGTTAGCAGAGCTGCAAAGCTAATCAGGATACAGAGGACAGGCAGAAGGAGATATACACATTGTTATGCTGGCACAAAGTCTATTAAGTCCATTGATCAGTACTAATCCACAGGTTGGGGGTGTGCCTGGTTTTAAGATGTTAATATTGGTTAATTCATTAAGGACAATTAAAAACAATGTGCTAAACTAGACTAAGCTAACTACTTGAAACATAGATCAAGATATATACATATTACACTCCCTGGTCACTTTATTAGAAACCTTGGTGGTATTCAATAGAATTACATAAACATCTCAGTAGCTGTTTCTCCTAGACAACAATGAGATCAAATAGAAAAACAAACAAACCTTTATCATAAATCAGAATATCAGAAGTATACAATGTCTGCTTTGTGTCTCATGTATTTTAAAATTTTTAAGGCCTCCTGAGGCACAAAAGAGCAAAATTGGAGCAATAAAATGTTTCACTGGGATGTGTGCCAGCCGTCCTCTAGCCCTTAATCAATGGCTAGTTTCTGACCACAGCTAAAAGCTTTTAATAACTTGGATGATAAGCATCTAACTATATGCTGGCTATGTACTAGGATCTCTAAGTATTTGGTGCCATCTCTAACAGCCTGGAACATCAAAAGCAAAAATACTGGTTTGGTCTACCAAGACCCAAACTAAAGAATTTAGTAAAACAAGGGTAGATCTCTATCATTTTTGATCTCATCTGATTTGATGGATGTCTCCGGACAAGCAGAATGCTAAAAGTGCTACAGTTGATCATCCATGTGTCTGGTGTCATAGGTTTACTTCTTTAGTTTTATACTACAGCTACAAGACTACTAGAAGTTATATATACAGTACATATACTACACACACACACACACACACACACACACACACACACACACACACACACACACACACACACATATATATATATATATATATATATATATATATATATATATATATATATTAGGGGTGTAAAAAATAACCGATTTGTAACCCCCTCCCCTCTCTCACTCTCTATCTCTCATGAACTGTCGCGATACTCGTCACAGTCACGTTTGAAAGACAAACGTCTGACCACATATATACTGTACAACACTCCGCCGAGCTTATAATCTACAGTTTGGAAGAAGTTCGGTCTTTAAATGAAGAACGGAGAACATTTGGTGAGACGACATAAGGAAAGTGGCGATGAGGACACTAGCATCGCTAGCCCAAAGAAACGGCATGACAAACACAGAAAAACAGGACTTCTTCCAGCCAAAACTTGACCACAACTCAGGTAGAGGCAAAGTAATAACGGCTTCAATAACCCGGTTCATTGTCGAAGACTTAAGGCCATACTGTGTGGTGGAGAATGAGGGCTTTGGGGACTTGTTTAAAATATTGGAGCCCCAGTTCCACATCCCAACGCGACAGTATTTTACTGTTTCTGAATTCACATGCCAAATACAACTATATATATATAGATAGATAGATAGATAAATAGATATAGAAATACAGGTGTTGGACAATGAAACTGAAACACCTGTCATTTTAATGTGGGAGGTTTCATGGCTAAATTGGACCAGTCTGGTGGTCAATCTTCATTAATTGCACATTGCACCAGTAAGAGCAGAGTGTGAAGGTTCAGTTAGCAGGGTAAGAGCACAGTTTTGTTCAAAATATTGCAATGCACACAACATTATGGGTGACATACCAGAGTTCAAAAGAGGACAAATTGTTGGTGCACGTCTTGCTGGCGCATCTGTGACCAAGACAGCAAGTCTTTGTGTCTAAATATTATTGAGCCACTTTGGGGTGTTTTGGAGGAGCGAGTCAGGAAACATTTTCTTCCCCAGCATCACATAGTGACCTGGCCACTATCCTGCAAGAAGAATGGCTTAAAATCCCTCTGACCACTGTGCAGGACTTGTATATGTCATTCCCAAGATGAATTGACGCTGTATTGGCCGCAAAAGGAGGCCCTACACAATACTAATAAATTATTGAGGTCTAAAACCAGGTGTTTCAGTTTCATTGTCCAAGCCCTGTATATATACAGTGAGGAAAATAAGTATTTGAACACCCTGTGAATTTTCACATTCTCCCACTTAAAAATCATGGAGGGGTCTGAAATTTTCATCTTAGGTGCATGTCCACTGTGAGAGACATAATCTAAACGAAAAAATCAACGTATGGTTTTTTAATAATTTATTTGTGTGTTACTGTTGCAAATAAGTAATTGAACACCAGATAGACATATTTTAATGTCTGAGGTAATATGAGGTTTCATATTAAAATCTGTTAACATTTGAGTCTGTCTGTGATAAGCCGTCCATTTACATGCCTCTAAGTTTAACTATTGTCAAAATAATTAAGAATTTCTGCTTATTTTTACTAAAAAATGTGGTATAATTTATATTATATATAATTTTCAACCTATATTTGTTGAGTAAAAGGAGATTGGAGGAGTAAAGATTGGATTATACAAATTGTTGACACCCCACACTACAGGACAATCTGGAAAGATCATAATTTATGATGACCCTGAAATTAGCAAACCATTTGCAAAATCAGCCCTTTGTCCTGTAGTGTGACCCAGGCTTAAGTCTTTAACCTCTGGAGACTGACTCATGTGGCTTCTGATACTGTATAACATACTGTTATCTATAAACACAAAAACTGTTTAGATTTATGAAAAAAATGCAATAAAAGTGCATTTAAAATTATTATTAAAGCACAATTGAATATGTATTTAAGCAAAATTAGATTTTGAGAAAATATAATGGGTCACAAGGGGTTCGCCAATTGTTTCGTTTTTTTTTACATTTTCACTGATCACTCAGATTTGTTGACGGTGAGCAGAGGGATGCCAGTGTCTCAGGGAGCTCCCATGTCTGTTTACCTTCTGGCTCTCTCCTTTTAGGTAGACTGTTCTAGAGAGTTCTGCTGGAGTCAATAGCCACACTCTGATAAGTCTCATAATCCTTGTGCTCTATAAACCCAAACAGAACTAATTCCATTTTTGTCTTTTTCCGATTGAGTGATTGCGCACCGGTCTGGTTCAAGGCTGATGGAAAATTGAATACTGTCTCTGCATGATGCCACCTTAGATCAGCCACCCACCAGTAACCAACTACTGTGACCTGCTCCAGATGCCCTACACTACTGCCAGCAATCAAATTTATATGGACTTTACTGGCTGTTAATTTTATCATCAATCCTGTTAAATTATTGTCACCATGTCACTTCACCTGAACACTACAACAGCATCACAGGATTATGTGATTTATAAAGAAGTTATAATTAGTTGATCAGAGGAGGATGGGTCGAACATGTCAGTCCGGTTCCTGCCACAGTTTCTTCCTTGAGCTCTGAGGGAGTCTTGCCACTGTCACTGTTGGCTTGCTCACTGGGGATTTGGTGTTTTGTTATTACTAACCCTGTAAAGCTGCTCTGTGACATCAGTTGTAAAAAGCGCAGATCCAGTGGATCTGCCAATTCTGGTGTTCTGTGGCAAATGCCAGACAAAGCAAACCTTCTGGCAATGACATGTATTGATGCGCAATCTTGCAGGAGTTGGACTTCCTGTGCAACCTCTATAGGGTCCAGGTATCGTACCATGGTACTAGTAGTGATGGTGACCCAAGCCAACTGCACAACTAGTGAAAAATCAGTCAGAATAGATGAGGGTGGACTAAAATGTCAATGGCCTACACCTATTGAATTATTCCTATTTTGGAATTCCTGTCATCTCATTGTTGCTCCTCTAGTGTAGAGGTCTGCGCGTGACTGATTTTTTAGTCCCGCTCCTGCATGTTTTTGTCCCGCTCCCACTTGCTCCCGGGATAAAATTGTCATATTTGGTCCCGCTCCCGCCCGCCACATAAACATGTCTGCCTGCTCCCACCCGCAGTCCTCACGTTCCCCTTCAGAGACAGAAGGAGGGGAGCGGATGTTGCTGGATCGGTTCTCGGTTGGATGTAAGATCCGGAGATATTGAGACAAGACCCGGGGTTATTGCTCCGTAGCCCCGCCCTAGTACTTCCCTTGATCCTCATATCAATCAGATTAACTATACACAGCTTAAAAATACTTACATATTGACATAACTGTGCAGATCCAGCATAATACAGAACAGTCTTATTTTTCCTTACTGGTGAACACTTTGCAAAAAAGCCAAATACATAACATTCTCTGAGCTGCTAATGAAATCAATGCTACTGTACATCTCACAGACGGTAAGTTGCTCACGTAAACAAATTAATCACATCTACCAACACAGGATGATGGCTACATTAATAAAACACTAATCCAAAATGACACAACTGCATAAACTAACCAATATGAATTTATAACTGTTTTACAACCGTGTACAACCTGCAAGTGCTTCTGGGTGATGACCTCACCCTCGACATGGCCAATCAAATCTAATTTTTAAATTCATGGACTAATGAATAATTATTAGGGCAGAGAGAGCCTGTGTGCGTCTGTGTGTGTGTGTGTGTGTACGTGTGTGTGTGTGTGAGAGAGAGAGAGAGAGAGAGAGAGAGAGAGAGAGAGAAAGTGCGCGCGTTTGTGTGTGTGTGTGTGTGTGTGTGTGTGAGTGAGACTGGACTGACTGCAAGAGACAATTAATTGTGGTCCCGCACTGCAAGGTATTGTAACGGGTCCCGCGGGAGTCCCACGGTAATGCAGGCCTCTACTCTAGTGCGTGTGTTGTCAATTTCATTAACACCAAACTAGCTCAAAATTATCAACCCCCCACTACTTAATGGAACAGTTCAATATCTCAGAAGTTAACTTGAGTTGATGCTGTACTCTGATTAAAAAGTGTTCCTGTAATTTTTTGAGCAGTGTATATTTTAGCAAATTGATTGGGTGAGGACTGAAGAGTCGAGATGCCCTTTCCCAGGTGAAGTGCAATGAGGTTCTAGGAAGACTGCATGTGCGACTGGAAGAGGAGATGCCATCTTGGCATGCCATGTGGGAGTAGAAAAAAGGACTAAGAAATCATGAGTTCACTCACAAGAAGTGAATGCAGTCTTTGAGTGTTTACTGATTGTGAGATATACTCATGTGGGGTGGTGATTAATTGATATGAGCACTATATATAGCTTTTTCCTGTAGGTGAGCTAATCAGAAAAGAGCTCTAAGACTGACATTGTCGATTAATGCTAAAGTCATCCAAACTATGAAGAAATAAATATGTAATTATTTAATAAACAAACAAGTGTTAAACAAACCAGAATATGTTTATATTTTACATTCTTCAAAGTAGGCACCTCTTGCTTAGATGGCAGCTTTCTTGGCATTTTCTCAGTCAGCTTTATGAGGTAGTCACCTGGAATGGCTTTCAGTTAACAGCTGTGCCTTGTCAATAGTTCATGACTTGCATTTCTTGCCTCTTAATGTGTTTCAGACATCAGTTGTGTGTCTAATTTGAAGAATCTAAAATCTAAAACATGTTTTGGTTGGTTTAACACTTTTTTTAAAGTTTACTACATGATTCATTATGTGTTCCTTCTTAGTCTGGATGACTTCAGTATTCATTTACAATGTAGGGAAATAAAAAATAAAAGCATTTAATGAGAAGGCATGTCCAAATGTTTGTTAGATTTGGTACTGTGCATAGAACATGCAAAAAAAAAAAAACCCTGCAAAACCCAAAAAAATTCAAGCAAATGTCAAAACCAAGAAGAAACTTTAAAATGACAATATCCAGTGGTACTGTATATATATATATATATATATCTCAGTGTTGATTGCTCTGAGACTGCAAGGGAAGCTCAGCTTCCACTAAAATGTCAAAAAATAAGTGATCAATAATATACTGTTGTGTGTACATGTCATTGACTAAATACAACGCGCTCAACTTTTGTTCAGAATCAGCTTCTTATCACTGGTAACGACGTGGCTTTCCTCTCACTCATTCCCGCAGCTTCACAGTGCTTTAAACAGGGTGGACGCTGAGTGTCCACAAAGTTCAGTAGCGAAGCAAAAAGTGCAGCAAAACGAGCCGAGTCATTGGATAAATGCTGGGCTTTGTCCCGCCCATCGGACGCTCAGCGTCTCTGGGGGTCTATGGGGCAGTGGGGTGGCCTCAGCTGGCCCAGACGCTCAGCTTCTGCATGATGATTGGATGGTCTCTCTGAGGCTGAATCCCTTTTTGATTGACAGCGAAATGAGCGAATCAGCGATCTTTTGGTGTAAACATCCATGGGAGCATTTTTAAATTTTCATTCTGTTCTGAGTTGAACCGAAGACTTTCCTAATCCTCTTAGCAGCTTTTTCTTTGTTAAAAACGAATAGCGACAAATCGAGCTTCTATTTCTGGTGTTTTTTTGTAGCTGCCTGTGAGTGCTTTGTGACGGTGGAGAGGCTCAGCAGCACCCACTGGCCAGAAACTTTGATAGAAGTCAGAAAGAGTGATAGAAGTAGGGTGACCAGACGTCTTCTTTTACAATTTAAAAAATGTTCGGGATTTTGTTTTACTCGAGAAGCGTTTCTTTCCCAAACTAGTCTCGCCCTCCGTTTATTCTGTTCAGTCCGCTTGAGTGAGATGTTACGCTATTTTAAATGTACTTGGGCGAGCATTAGGTTTCCCTTTAGGTCACCCACAAGATCACCGATTGGCTCTGCCATTTCTTGCTAACATGTGATTGGCCGTCGCCGCTGTCACTCCCTCAAACAGCATCCGTTTTCACCTGTAAGTTATTTACATGTTCAGCGTTTGTTCTGTCTGTCACGTGAGCTAGTCATATTTTAATATCAGAGGTTTAATAATAAAATTCATAAACAATTGACTCTGTGTGCTTGTGTCTACCAGTCTGTGGTAAGCCATCTATTTACGTGCCTCTAAGTTTAACTATCAAAATAATTCAGATTTTCTTATTTTTACTCAGAAATTAGGTATAATTCTGTGTAAATAAGATCTGTTGACCATACAGTTTAAACATATGTGTAACATTGGTGATAATGAGCTGAAGTGAAGTTGAATGAAAAGGATTGTGTGATAATTCTATGCTACATGCTTTTGACAGTTTATTATTTATAAATAATATGTAATAATGTATTAATAATTTATTAATGGTTAATATACATTTTATTATTTTATTATTCATAATAACATTTAATAGTTATTAGTATATTATTAATAGTAACTAGTAATTATTAATAGAATATAAATAATAATTTGTCAATATTTATTACTATTATTATTATTAATAATATATAATATTTTATTATGTTCTAGCACAAAAAAAAAACAACCCTGGTGAGCTTTCCTCTTTTTCATCATCTCAGATCTGGTCACCCTAGATAGAAGTCAGTCTCCAAACACAAGCAGCTACAAAAAAACCACCACAAATAGAAGCTCGATTTGTCGCTAGTTGTTTTTAACAAAGAAAATGCCACTAAGATGATTAGGAAAGTCTTCGGTTCAACTCAGAACAGAATGAAAATGAAAAAAAATGCTCTCATGGATGTTTACACCAAAAGATTGCTGATTTGCTCATTTAGCTGTCAATCAAAAAGGAATTCAGCCTCAGACAGATCATCCAATCATCATGCAGAAGCTGAGCGTCCAGGCCAGCCGAGGCCAGCCCACTGCCCCATAGACCCCCATAGACGCTGAGCGTCCGATGGGCGGGACAAAGCTCAGCGTTTATCCAATGACACAGTAACCTATTTGCGACTCGAAACAGGGCGGGTAGCCTGCGAGTCGCAGATACCCCCAGATACCCCGTCA
>BRDA01029698.1:0-15592 GCA_036984385.1 Crenuchus spilurus | reverse complement strand
GTGATCAGAATCTGTAGAATTTAGGTGTTAAAAGTCTGACTTTTTCAGACTTACTGTCTGTTCTATAAAGTCAGCCTTCACACACACACACACACATAAAACCCGTTCTGTGAAGGACACGTTAGATCTTAAACTTCCTTGAACAATTTATAAAGCAGAATTCTGACAAAAGACTGGCATTTGAAGCCTGAACTTTAACCTTGACAGTCTAGACCTTTTATATAAGGACTGAAAACTCAGTGTTGTTGTTTTTCGCCTTAATTTTTGAATACCAAAAGCAAAGTGAAGAGGTGTAAAGGTGTCGACCTTTACTCTGACCAGTGTACATGTGTCTTTTGTCTCACTCAGTGTTAGAAAAATGATTTCCTAAAAAAGACAGAAAGCCACAGCAAAGCAAAGGCCTTCGTCTTGGAGTAAAATGTGTTTTGTCAATAACGCTGAATTATTCAACATGTCAAAATCAAGACTTTTTGTCAAATTCTTGATGTGCCTTTCATGAATTTGACCCACCGCTTCATTCTTGACAAGGGGGCATCAATACATATGAACAAACATATGAACACATGAATGTTTAGGAGCTAAATCGGTCCACTGTCAACTCAACAAAAGTTGGAATAGCTGTTTTGATCGAGTTGATGGAGTGACAAGTCAGAGAATCTGTTTTTCTTGGACCTGTATGAAGCTTTCTCTTAATCTATTGAACTCCATAGAACCACTGACTTACAGGCTCTATAGAAAGTAATCACACCCCTTCACTTCATTGTCTCACACTCTGAAATCCAAACCTCATTAAATTTAGCTTTGCAACATTCACATAATTACAAAACAGTGGGCAACAGTTCTGCAAATTAATAAGGCAGGAATAACAGGGCTGGAAAAGTGATTAGTCCCCTAATTTAATACTTCACAGAGCCACCTTTTGCTTTAACCGTCATCAGTCTGATTTGATATGTGTGTCTCAGCTTTGAACACCTAGATTGGGAAATATTTGCCCATTATTACTTGTTCCGCTTCCATCAAATTCAACAACAATGAACTCTTCACTTCAAGCCAGATTGGGTTTAGGTTCAGGGATCAGTCTTGGCATCTCAGAAATATTCACTTTCCTATTCTTAAGCTGCTGATTTGCCTTTGTCTGGTGTGTTTAGGGTCATCATGCCCATCTTCAGCTGTTTACGACAATTCCTTGAGAATCTGGATGGACCTGGCAGCATTTGTTTCCCTTCAGTCTTGACCAACAGCCCAATCCCTGTTGAAGAGGAACACTCCCACAACATAACACTACCACCACCATGCTTGACAGTAGACACGGTGCAATTTGGGCGTATCCAATTCCCTTGAGTCTCAACCAACTTTTTGAGGAGGAACACCCACATAATGCTTCACAGTATGCATATTTTCATATAGCTGTGATATTTCTCAGAATGATCATGAATAGGATTTCATGCTAGCGTATATCACACACTATTTCAAAGTAATGACTTCTAACTTCTTACTGACAGTTACCAGTGATGTAAATATGACAGTTGCGTTAATGCTCGTGACAGCTCGTGACAGCATATGGCATCTGTGACATGTTTATTGCAAACTAATGTAATATAACATGATAGCTAATGACAGTTTTAATGCAACTGCCTTTACTAAAGAATATGTAGGTTGATGGTTGTGACATTGAGTGCTCCTGATCAGTGACAACATATAGTAACATTTCGAAAGCACTGTGCTAGACACTCAAAGCACTTTGCCATTTTTTTAGACATTAGAGATTCACCTCAAACCACCAATAGTCAGTATTCACCTGCAGCCGGTCCAGACTCTCAGCACACATTCGCTATTAGCCAGAGAGGTGAGGAGAGACTAAGCCAGTTTATTAAGATGGAGATAATTAAGAGTGAGAAGGACATCAGAGTAACATCCCTAATCTTTTGGAGGAAATGTCCAGAGACCTTGATTTAACACCTCATTTGAAAGATGGAGCCTATTATATAGTAGCATCGGGGTCCTCAATGAACACAGGAATAGCGCCTTATCTTGTCCACTAGCAGAACCATAAGCTTTTCCTGGGAGGTCTCCCATCCAGGTACTAACCAAACCCAGACCTGGATTTGCATGTTATGTAAGACAAATTCTATGGATGCTGGTATACTGAAAGACAACAGATGCTCACAGATTGCATCATACCTACTGTTAAGTATGGTGGTGGTAGTGTTATGTTCCACTTCAACAAGGACTGGGAAGTTGGTCATGGGCGAATGTTGCCAGGTTCCTCCATATTCTTAAGGAATTGTTCTAGACAGCTGAAGATGGGATCTCTTATCACATATGAAACACCAGATAGTGGCATTTTGTTCCAGACCCGGTTCTGAAAACCATCTCATCCAAGCAGTATTTTCATGGCACATTTAGAAGCAAAATAATGGCACATTTCATGAAGCAGGATTTTTCAGTTAGTGGGATACCTTATACCGGGATTAGGATTACCTATTACGCTTCCCCTTATTGGACGTTATTGACTTTTGGCTTAAGTTACCTGGCTCGCCGAGAAATATCATATCATGAAAAGCCACCCGAGGTGACCTGGATAACATTTCGCAAACAAATCACATGCACACGGCAGCGGATATGCAAGATCTTCTCATTTAGCTCGGCCTTCTCCAACGGGCTTTATGCGGGGAGGCTTATGAGGAGTGAGCGCTCGGCGTGGAGGCCGGAGGGCTTGGGTGAATCAGCCCAGCGCTCAGCTGCATCTTATCACACATGGAGATTGGCTTATGAGGATTAAATCCTGCAGCTAGACCTGCTCCTCATCTCCTGACTTCATGCTGCGGTGACAAACAGCCCTTCATCCGCACTCATTCGCTCTGCACAATTAAGCATTCCTCCCATCCGCGGGCTTTTCAGGTGTTGGCGCCTTCCACTTTCAACGCGGCTGAATCATCTCCGGGAATCAAAAAGGAAAAAGCGTCCCTCGTTATCAATTTTTTATGGCGAGAGTTGGTCGCTTTCAATTTGAATTTACATTTCTATACATGTCAACCGTAGAAAGCCATGCTAATCATAAACAGCAGCCTTGATTAGGTGAATAGCTCCTGTCTACAAACCATTTCAGAGATGTTTTAATAATAATAAAAAAGGACTAATTGCACAGCGTTGCAAAATGGCTGATGCGAAATGGCTTTTTTTTGTCCCTATTGTCTGGCAAATATTTCAACAACCTCCATAACCTCCTCATTTGCTGTAAAACTCTTTCCAGCACATTTACAGTAATTAACATTCCACTGTTTCACTCGCCAGCCTGAATGAAAGGGTCGCACCGTTCAGGGGCGCGAAAGAAAGTCAACCTCAATTACCAATTCAACCCTGGCATTTAGCCTTTCAATTAGAGCATCACAATATTCAACTTTGTTAAGCAAACAACAGTCACACAAAGCCTTCATTTTTTCCAGGGCAGGGAATGTAATGTAAACATGGCCATTATTGATGATTCTATTGACCTTTAATATGAAAACATTACGTTTTCTATTTCCTTTTCATGCTTGGCACAATGGATTGTTCTGTAGATGCTGAATAGTAACGGTGATTGGAAATTAAAGTCTGAAAGTATTTTTCTTAAACCACATTATTAAAGTCCCTGGGAATATATCCTGAATGTAAGATTGAGTGTTAAAACATTCAGTTAAGTTTAAATAGAAAAAAAAAAAAAGAAATATGAAGAACGTCTCAAAAATGGCAAAATTTGCTCATCAGATCTACCTAAAATGGTGAGGGAGTGAGCTTAACATGCATGTTACAGCCCTCTATGACGTGTATGGAAAACCAAAATCACCACAAATTAAACATGTTTAGTTTATATTGTAGAAAACTGAATACTTTTATTAACTGAGAACCAAACAAAAGAAAACCACAGCCACTTTCAGCACCATTACAGCCTGACTGAACTGGCTGAACTGGCTGCAACCATCTCTGAGCTGGGATTGGTTCAGAGTCCTGGCCCTTACACACACACACACACACACACACACAAAAACACATACATGTATATATATAGCAATTTGGATATTTGTATGCTATAATAACCTACACATTAATCTACGTATTTTAACTGCAGGGTGATTGCAGCCAGACTGAACTAGCTGAACTGGCTGAACCTTTACCTGACTCCTCTTTCAAAGTCTTTGAAGCTGAACAGCCAGGTTCAAAAACAGCTCTTTCTACATGCAATAAGACTGCTGAACTCTAATTAAGCTACAGTACAATATACTGTAAATTATACGCTGAAATAGATTTTGTACATGTATATTATGGGTTCATAGAAATATTTAAATTCCCTGGAGCTTTAACTTATTACGACACTTTCTACTGGTTATCCCTGGACATTTGTGGAGCTCTGCATTGACATTTAACTTTATTATTAAAGGAAAGTAAAAAAAAAAAACACTCATGTACTGATAATTTTTTTGCATAATTCACAATGTCTGATGTGTAAAAGAAAAATTCACTGTGTGAATGAGGTGAAAGATATATTTGAAAACTTTATAAATGTTTACAGATTCTGAAGGTTCCACTAGGAACATCTGAGGGTTCCTTATTATACAGTTATTTTATTAACTATTTGTGTGTTACAGTGCCACTTCAAAAATGTTGTGGAAAGAGTTCTTTGGCCAAAACTAATATTTTATATTCATTACACATAAAGTTACATATTTAAAGCCTTTTTTCCTTTAATGTTGGCTTACAATGACTTAGCATTAGTTTGGCTTTTAACTCCAGAATCTCAAATTATCAGAATATTGAGTTTGTATTTTGAGTAAATTCCACTGTATCAGCATCACTTTTTAAAATAAAATTATAATCACAACTGAAATGTTTCCTGATATTTGTATTTTTGGAGCACTATTAACGCAGATGGAAAGAGTTGAATGTGAATGGGTGGAGCTACAATGCTGTAGGCTGAATGGGGGATGTGTGTAAATGTGTTGATTTATGTGACATCACAAAAATGTTTTGATTTTATATAAAATATGGACTGTATGGAATAAGGGTGAATGGTACATTTTGAAACATTGTCTACATGTTCTAAAACAATGGTTCCACTAGGAATGTTTGAGGGTTCCTTATTAAAATGAAGCAATAAAAAAAGCAGTGGCAGTTTCTGATATGGACGATATGGGCCAGGGTGGTATGATGTCAGGGGTGCCATGAGCGTGGCCTACAAAGGTACTGTGAAGCACCCTTGGGACCATTGCATTGCTTAGAGCCAGCCGATGTTCATCTTGGGGGGGGGGGGGTTGGGGCAGCGGTTGCGACAGGGGGTTATTCGCCCAGGGTACCAAATGGGCAAATGGCGCATTATGTTCTGATGGACATTTAGGCTCAATCAAAATGCCCATTCTATATGTCACACTGAACATGCCGTAGATATACTGAGATGTTAAGAAACTTGTACCTGATTCATGACTAAATGAATGATCAAAGCCAGTACATCTGCAGAATGAGGATTATAACTGCGGAAATCAGCCTGTGTCTTGAAAACATACCAACAACATTTTCAGACACCTTCAATCAAGCAAAACAGCAGCGTGACTCATTGGATGTTGACTCACAATATTTGATGTTACAATATTTTCAGGAAGACGGCTGTTGGAATCCATGCTCTCCCTCTTTCCTCTTTATTACAATCTACAACAGCCTGCAAATCCCTCAAGAGAACAGCCTCCATGCTGTGAACAACAAAAGTCCTCTTTTGAATACCCAATAGAGAATTCAAACATTACAACTGATAGAAGGAACAAAAAAATCTATTCTGAACTGTCGGAAATATTCTACAACATTGGCATGAATATGTTTAAAGGGTCCATATGCCAGATTTTTTTTTATATTTCACTTTTTTTTCACCATTTACGTGCATCATAATTCAGATTTTCATGCCTACACTCCTCTACAAATGTATTGGACCAGTGAGGCCAATCCCTTTATTTTTGCTGTAGACTGAAAACATTTGGGCTTGACATTAAAAGATGAGTATGAGGTATTTACATCTGGATCTGATACACAGTTCACAAGATAGCACCTTTTGTCTGAACCCATCCATTTTTCTTTCAAAAGTGTTGGAAGAGGTCAACTTAAAATAGATTAAAGTGAATACGATTTAATATTTCGTTGCAAATCCTTTGCTTGCAATAACTGCCTAAAGCCTGTGACCCACTGACATCACTTCCTTTGTGATGCTTTTTCAGGCATTCACAGCAGCATCTTTCAGCTGCTGTTTATTTTGGGTGTTACACCCTTCGGTCTCGTCTTTAGCAGGTAAAATGCAGCTCTATAGAGCTTAAGTATTTTTGTAGTTTTGGCAGTGTGAGGTGGGTCATTGTCTTGCTGCTTAATAAAGGATCTCCCAATCAGCTTGGCTGCATCTTTCTTTAAATTACAGACAACATGTTTCTGTAGACATCCGAGTTGGCATCATGCATGACATCATCAATGAAGATTTAGGAGCTTGTCCCAGAAGAAGCCATGCAAGCCCAAGCCTTGACACTACCTCCACCATGTTTCACAGATGAGCTCGTATGTTTGGGGTCATGAGCAGATCCTTTATTTCTCCAAACTTTTGTCTTTTCATCACATTGGTAAATGTTCATATTTGTCTCATCAGTCCTTAAAACTTCTGAGGCTTTTATCTTTACTCCAAAATCCAGCTTGGCGTTCCTGTTCTTCTGTTAATTAGTGGTTTTCATCTTCTGGTGAAGCTTCTGTACTTTTTTTCATGAAGCCTTCTGTGAATGGTTTATTGTGATACCTTAACTCCTGCCCTCTGGAGGTTGTTGATGAAATCACATCATCAAGGATGTTGATGATGTCACCTAAAATAGTTGTTTTAGGGTCTTTCTTTACAGCACTTATGATCATCAAGTGCTGTTGTTTTCAATGGTCTACCTGTTGCACATCTGTTACTTAGTACATCAGTGATGACTTCCTTTTTCAGGACATTTCGAACAGTTGTACTGGCTTTGGCCAATATTTCTGCAATGGCACAAATGCAAAAAAAAAAAAAACTAAAATGTTGATATTTTGTCTCATTTTGATCTTTTAATCTCAAACCCATTTTTTTTTCGTGCCACAGCAAAAATAAAGGGATATTTATATATTTAATTATATCTATATCTATATCAGTATATCTAATTTTTATTTTGGACCCCTGCCTGTTGGATCACCTCGCAAATGGGGAAACTGCCTTTGCCCCTGCCCCTGGTCAGGACAGAGCGATTGGGGTCAAAACAACATCATGATATATTATGTTCCAAAACTTCAATGGTCCTAAGACATAACCATGAGGAACACCACCATATCAACAACCCAGCAACTTAGCGATGGTCCAGTATCTGTTTTTCTAAGAGTGTATTTCTGCTAAACCTGAAAGGTGAGCTTCAAATTCATATATTCCCAGTTTGATTGTGATGACCTTGGCCTTTACATACCATTTTATTTTGATTTTATTCCGCTCTGTGTTGCTGAGCCTGGTTTCAAGGTCCAGGCCTGTGGTCCCTGCTGTCAGCATCCAAGTTCATTCTCTAGTCTCTATGTTCAGGATTCTTTTGTGGCGTTGTGTTGTTTTCTCCGGCTTCTAAGCAAACCCGCTTGAGCGGTTGCATCAACTCCCATGTGGTACAGGACTTTTGGAAAGATAAATACTGTTCCCACGCTTCTGTAAGGACATTATTAGGCCAGAGCAGTAGTTCCAAGCTCAGCGAACAGCGTTTTTATCATTAATTGATGTTGTCTTTAATCTATTATTGACTGTCTTTAATGTATTAATTGTATCTTACATCACATTTTGAATGCTTGTAGTGGTCTGCCAGTATTCATCAGAAAATTTCAGACATAATCTCTGAGCATTTTAAAAGCTTAAAGCTTAGAAGACATCAATGATTTTTTTTTATCTGACACCAAGAAAAAATCTGCAGCTACAATATTTTTCTCAAACATTTCTGGCTTATATGTTGTGGTTCAGTCTGAAAACATATATATGTTATTCCACTTACCTCAGGTGTATTCAATCACCCAAGACATGTTTAGAGTTCTAATTTTGCTTCTTTAGAACTGGAGATGTAAGACTAAGATTCAAAGTCAATAGTCACCTAAATAATCTAAAACCTCTCTGTAAAAATACATCAAACCATCTGTCAATCTACTGAAACCCCATGCAGATATAAATGAGGGTCTCACAGATTACTGGATGTGGTTTAGAACACAGTATGACTTACTGTGATGTAACATTAGAACTCAATAATCACCTAAATGTTTCTGGAAATATGGAAAATTTCTGCAAATATAAAAGAGAAACTACTCCTAGTCTACTTAAAAGTCATCCAGATCTTAATGAAGGTGTCACAGACTAGCGGTAGTGCATTAGGACACATGATGACTTACTGTGACATAACAATAGAACTCAGAATGCAGAAATCAAGAACATTCTAAAGGGTTCACGAACTTTTAAGTAGTGATGGGCCGATCCACTTTTTTTTTAGTTCCGATCCGATTCTTATATACAACTGCCGATACCGATACAAAGCCCTTTTAGCTTATTATTATTACTATATTTATGGTTACATAATGAGACTGAAATAGACCCTACAGCACTTAGAAAAGTAAAAACAATACACAAGTGCATTTAAAGTAAATTCCAAAGTAATATATTTGTCACACTTTACATATAAACAGGCAATAGTTTTCTTTCAAGTTTAATATTTAAAATGCAAAACTAAATAAACATCTTAAGTAAAACCCTGCATAAGTAAAAAAGCTGCATTCGCCCGATATCCAATACGTTAATAATGTCAATATCGGCCCCGATACGATATTGTATCGGATCTGTCCCATCTCTACTTTTAAGCCCCACTGCATAAAAATGATCAAAACCGCACTGCTACAGATAATTCAGAGCAGTGGTGGCTGGCCAACAGAGGGCACTAGAGTGCCACGCTCCATGGTAGAAATAGTTTTTTTATTTTCATTTTTAAAATAATCAATAGCTATTTTTTAAAGTCTGTATGTAAACATGCACAATACAGATTCAGATATACTGTATTGATCCCTTTCTGGAAATTCAGGATATATAAAATATTTTGGGGGAAAGTGAGCTTCCTGGTTCATTCTCTCTCTCTTCTGAGGCAACAGAAATATCAGCCAGTCAGAGCAGCAGCAGCCAGTCACTGACCTGCTGACACATGACACAACAGAAGTTTAGCCAATCAGCATCCTCCGATGTGTTGCCCTTTATTTATGGCCCCCAGCAGAGTCGTTCTGACATTATTGATGTAATACATGTGTGTAGAAATGCTAATATTTAGTCTTAATGGTGTTTTTGCTCATTTTATTGTAGATGTTAGTGACTCAGCTGCTAATCTAATGATACATACTGTACTTTCTGTCTTTACACATGAAATGACAGTTTTCATTAACTATTAGTCTTTAATGACCATTAAACAGTGATGTCATCACAGAGCTCTGCTATCCTGCAGTCTGTGTTCAATAATATTGGGACAGAATATGACTCAAACAGCCTCACCAACAGTATGTTTCCCCAGCTGACACTGGTAATATTAAAAGCTAACTTTCCTGCATTTTTAAAATAACTTCTCTTCCGGTAATTTATACCATCCACACTAACGGCCAGAGTGGCTGTGTATTGTTTCTTATATTGTTTGACATTAAACGTTATGAACTGAGCATGTTTTCCTTTTCCACTGTAACGATGCCCGGGTCTGAAAACCCAGCGAATGCCAAAGGCCGCGCTGAACCTTTCCACACCAGGACGGCTGTCAACATAATTGTGTACATGAAGTCGTTCCATTATTACTTTGGTGAAAAAAGCAACGTGGTGGGGCCATCTGGCTGTGGCAAGTGAATTAGCCCAGTGGAAATGAAGCGTACAGCCATGATCTTTGTTCTTAATGCAGTGGTGTGACGGGCTCGACGTTTGTTGATGCTCTATGTCTGAAGCTCGGCACCGCCCAGGAGATTGGATATTCCAATCATGGCCTTCTTCAGTGATGTGTCAACACATTACGGTTGAAAACCACTCACGCTGGGCGCATCATTACATTATCAAATGCGTTTTAAAAGCCCTTTAGAAATCACCCTCCACCAGTCTGTAAACACGACAAAACTGGGCTCGACGTGTCAAATTGGGAAGCGGCTCAGCCATATAGAGACTTCACTGGTGTGTAAAGATGAACTTAATGCTCGTGAGCACGAGTAAACCTACACTCAGTGAGAAGCGCGATACACAGTCTGAACAGGGAAAAGTAAACATCTCCCCAGTCTCAAAGCAAATAGTGTTGTTAGTGCTTAAAGCAGAGCGAGTGATTGTAGTGGAGATATCGGCGTGATCAGAGCCTCATCTGTCTGAGCCTCAGTCTGTATGCAAGCATTAATCCTCACACACACACACACACACACACATCTAACACTGTGCTCCTCTCTGACAATCTTCCCCATCAATCAGCCAATATCTCTCACCAGCAGATGTGAGTAAACAGACAGGAGACACAGGCCAAGAGACCACTCGCACAAATGTCTAATAGATATTTACACAAAGGCTGTGTGCTGCCAAGAGCTTGTCCATACGATACACTATATTATAGCCATAACATTAAGAATACCTCCTTGTATCACCTCAGAGCAGGTATCAGGGATCATTCTCAGTGACGTGATGTGATGTGGTGGTGGTGTGTTATGTGGATCAGACACAGCAGAGCTGCGGATGTCATTACTACAGTAAAAATAGACACAGCCGTCAGCATCAGGACCAGAGGACCAACACTAACTGTGCTGAGCTGCTGTGTCTCACTTTACATCACACCAACAAGGTTTGGAGAGTGAGTGGACACAGTGTTTAAACTCAGCAGCTTCTTCACTCATCACACAATATCACACCACCGCCACTGACTGGTGGAGTCACAGAGAATGGTCCACCAGGTCCTGAGCATGAAGAACAGGGTCTGTAAAGAGAAACAGATGGACTACAGTCTGTAATGGCAGAACTACGGGCACCTAGGAGACAACGAGTGTACATACAAGGTCTGTGTACCTTTTGTTTATATACTTTGTAAAATAAAAATGAACCAGTTTTATATTATTGGGTATTTAAACTACACACACACACACACACACACACACACACACACACACACACACACACACACCACCACCACCAGGTACTCACACTCATATGCAGCAAATTACAGTGACACAGTTTTGATCAAACAGGCCATGCACCAGCAGTCACACACACACACACACACACATTACCAGGAAGATGACAGATGCAGTCATTAAAAATCAAATACACTCAGGCATGCGCACACACACACACACTCCCACACTCTCCCAAACCGCACAGCACCGTGTGTGTGTGTGTGTGTGTGTGTGTGTGTGTGTGTGTGAGGGCTTATCACTGCTCCGTGTTAGCACAGAGAGCGCTGCAGTTAGCTTCTCTTGTTTCTCATTTTCGCCTGTCACTCCAGATGTGACCACACTCACTGACATCTGTTTGAATGTCTGTTCTCAGGGGAAACAGCATGTTCACAAACACACACACACACACACACACACACACACCACTGCTGGCATTCATATTAAATACTCAGACATGTTTGTTTTTATATCTTGTGTTCTGGGGTGGCACCTCTTTCCCATATGGTCACTTTAAAGGATGCAGCCAGAACTTAACCTTTAAAGTCAGTGGAGGCATATTGCAGCGTTCTCATTGGTCCATTCATCCAGAAACCTGACTTTTACCAGTTATGTTAAAAAGCAAGAAATGAAAGTTATGTATCTATTAAACATATAAAGCATGTGTGTAAAGGATTTTCTCAGAAATGTTCAGGTCTGATAGATAATCAATAATTAACATCTGATTGTGATGCATAACGATATAATATGTTAATGACAGCTGAATATATTATAATGTAATTAATGTAATAGAAAATTCATGCTACCATCAGTGACCATTATATGGAGTCACAAAGGGGCCAGCGGAGGGCGCTGTAGGGCTTAGAATACATTACATTACAATGGTGCAAAAATAAAAATAGGACACAAAATTATCAGACTGAAATAATAGCCAAGTGTAATATGTTGATATTAATAATAATAATAATAATAATAATTATTATTATTATTATTGATAAATTATTATTATTATTATTATTATTATTAATACATTATTATTATTATTATTATTATTAATACATTATTATTATTATTATTATTATTATAATTATTATTATTGATAAATTATTATTATTATTATTATTATTATTAATACATTATTATTATTATTATTATTATTATTATTATTATTATTATTAATACATTATTATTATTATTATTATTATTATTATTATTATTATTACATCGCCCTCTGCTGGTCCCTTTATGACTATTCTTTGCATGTCTAGACGTAATAGAGTTGATGATTCCTGATACTTTCCTGTTCATTATAGAGGTTAACTGGTCCACTTTGGTGGGTTGACTACTCTGTACCACTCATCAGAGTCATCGTTCTCTGGCATCAGTGACCCACTGGGCACCACTGTTATGCCGTTGGCAGACACTCAATGTACAAGAAGCCAATTTTCAGTACATCTTCACTACGGCAGCTCTAGAACATCCTATGAGGTTAAAGGATTCTGAGATGCTGCCACCACCATGCTTCACCTGGTACCCTATTGTCACATGATGATGGTTTTACACTCTGCTACACCTGACTGGTGTGCTCACACTGTCACGTCCCATCTGTAATGTCTGTGTATACCTTCCAAAAGCACTCTAACTAGCCTGGGCACAAAACACCATGAAAACAAACACAGAAACTCACACACAGTTCAGACACACACACAGAATCCTGCAACAAAGGATTTGAGTTTGACTAGGAGTGAATGAATGACAGGCGGGTGTCAGTGCTAATGAGCAAGAACAAAAGGCAAACTCTATTAGACTTCCTGTAGCAAGCTGCTCTCTCTCTCTCTCTCTCTCTCTCTCTCTCTCTCTCTCTCTCTGTAAAGAGAAACTTCACTCACCTACTTTTCCTACATTGTGTGACTAATGACAAAATAAGCACCATGCTGCCATCGCCGTTCTCGTGAGACTTTTCTGCTGCCAGTTGGTTGGAGGCTTCGCGGCGCTCTCCGGATGGACTAGATGCATGTGTTAACACCATCTCTGATTAGCTCTTCTTCTACAAAGTAGGCCGATGAGCTGGGGATGGGGGTGGACATAATAGCTTTTGTTTTCCAGCCTTAATTCAAGAAATCTCTGCCTCATTCACTCCGCCAACAGTGCTGGCCGTAAAAGTAACTGGCCAAAACTCAAGCTTGACGCTCGAAAACACGGCCAGAAAACGCCATCTTGAAAGTATTTGTCATGAAAGTGTATCAGATACCACATAAGCAGGTCTGTTTGACCTTAACAAGTGATTTCATTTCAAGATGCAGTTAGCGTAGCTGCTAATTGGTGGGTTGTAGGCTTGTTAGCTACATTAGCTTTGCAGGTTTTGAAGTAAACTTTAGCCACATGTGGACAATTTGTGTGCATTTATTTATGGGTTAAAACTGCCTTTCAACAGACGGTTCATGTTTAAGTTAAGTAACCAGATCTCTGAAATGAAAATGGTAAGATTTTGGTGGTCAATATACAGGGACGGATTTAACCAACACGCAAACCACACAATTGCTTGGGGCCCCGGAGATCAGGGCTGCTGGCCAAAAGAGGTTGGCAAAAAAAGTTTTGGTTCTCTGCTGATCTTTCCGTCCAAAAACAGTGTCACGCTATATTAAAAAGAAACATGTTGAGCACTAGGACCCAGCACAAACAGCCACTCAGTTGGAAGCCTGTTTCTCTTTAGACCACTCACAAGCTCATTGGCTCTGTTCTTGCTAACGTGTGATTGGGCGTCACTCTATCAGCGTCTGGACTTTCAAACCATCCATCCATCCATCATCACACCTGCTTAATCCTCATCAGGGTCGCGGTTTAGATTTGGCCTGTAGGCCGTGTTCACCTGCTTCTCTCTCTCTGTCTCTCTCTCTCTCTCTCTCTCTCTCTATATGTCTCTCTCTCTCTATTGTTACTTAAAAATTAGGTATAATTATGTATAAATGAGGTCTATTGACCATACAGTCCAAACACAAGTGTAACATTGGTGTTAATGAATAAGAGTGAAGTTGATTATTGATAAGTTGAATGGTATTGTAACACAGAATTGGGTGATAATTTTAAATTACACAATTTTAACAGTTTATTAATATTTGATTATTAATATTTAATTAATGATAAATATTATTTTATTTTAATAATAATAATAATAATAATAATAATATTATTAGCATAGTTATTATTAGTATATTATTAATATTAACTAGTAATTCCTAAAAAAATATTATGAATAATAATGTTTAAGTAATGTTTAAAATGTATGTATAATAATTTATATTTATTAATAATCAATAATAATAATTTAATTTATGTTTAAGCATGTACCGCACCATGACCATAAAAAAGAATCTGTTTGATCAGGGGCCCCAGACATGACATTGCTTGGGGCCCCAGAACTTCTAAATCGCCCCTGTCAATATATCATTAAAATAACCAATATTTTTAGCTTTGAAAGGCGAAAGGAGGGACAGTTCCCATTTCTTGCATCAGGCTGAGGGCAACAAAGTGCAGACACATGCAGACTTGAGTTAAAGGTTTTAATAAAGAGACAAAACTATAAACTAAGACTGAAACAAATAAAAACAGCAACAGGTAAGATAACAACATAGCAAACACATGGTAAGGTCACAATGAGGAGCACAAGAATAACAAAACAACGGAAATATAAAGGGAAGACAATGATTGAATGACATGAGGAACAGGTGTAAACAATAACAAGGCTAACTAGACTAATGGGAAGCAGTGACCAAATAAGGATACAAAAAAACAGGAAGTGAGACAAGCAGGAAATAAGGACCATAAAAGGAAAGTGCATAAATACAGATGACCACAAGGGGGCAAAACGTGGCAGTAGACAGCACAATAGCCTGCATTAAAGTAAACTGCTTGCCTTTACAAATATTGCATAGTACAGGAACCTACTATCACCTGGTAGTACAGGAACCTACCATCACGTGGTAGTACAGGAATCTACCATCACCTGGTAGTACAGGAACCTACCGTCACCTGGTAGTACATGAATCTACCATCACATTATAGTACATGAACCTATCATCTTATTGTAGTACAGGAACCTACCATCACCTGGTAGTACAGGAACCTACCATCACCTGGTAGTACATGAATCTACCGTCACATTATATTACATAAACCTACCATCCTATTGTAGTACAGGAACCTACCATCACCTGGTAGTACAGGAACCTACCATCACCTGGTAGTACAGCAACCTACCGTCACCTGATAGTACATGAATCTATCGTCACATTATAGTACAGGAACCTACCATCACCTGGTAGTACAGGAACCTGCCATCACCTGGTAGTACAGGAACCCACCGTCACCTGGTAGTACATGAATCTACCATCACATTATA
>BRDA01029679.1:16415-33886 GCA_036984385.1 Crenuchus spilurus | reverse complement strand
CAACACAGCTCATCCAACACAGGCCAACACAGTTCATCCAACACAGCTCATCCAACACAGGCCAACACAGCTCACCCAACACAGGATAAACACAGCTCACCCAACCAAGCTGATGCAACTGATCCAGTATAGACCAACACAGGTCATCCAACACAGGCCAACACAGTTCATCCTACACAGGATAAACTCAGCTCACCCAACACAGGCAAACAAACCAAGCTGATACAACTGATCTAGTATAGACCAACACAGCTCATACAACACAGGCCAACACAGGCCAACATAGCTCACCCAACCAAGCTGGTGCAACTGATCTAGTACAGACCAATACAACTCATCCAACACAAGACAGGCCAACACAGCTTACCCAACCAAGCTGATGCAACTTATCCAATATAGACCAACACAGCTCATACAACACAGGCCAACATAGCTCACCCAACCAAGCTGGTGCAACTGATCTAGTACAGACCAATACAACTCATCCAACACAGGTCAACACAGCTCATCCAAGACAGGCCAACACAGCTTACCCAACCAAGCTGATGCAACTTATCCAATATAGACCAACACAGCTCAACAAACACACCCTTTATAACTTATACAACAGAGTTCATCCAATACAGTCAATGTAACTTTCCCAACACAAGCCAATACAGCTTAACACAGCTCACCCAACACAGCTTACCAGTCTACCTCCAACAAAGCTTATTCATCACAGCCCAACACAACTTATCTAGCACAGTCCAATGTTGCACAACACTATTAATTCAACATTTTATCTAACATACCTCAATATAGCTTATACAGTATAGCTCAGAACAGTCCAACACAGCTTCTCCACCATATCCTAGCTCAACTTATCCAGCATAGCCCAACACAGTCCAGCACAGCTTATGCAAAACAGCCTGTCACATGTTATCCAACATCCATTCAGCACAGCTTAATACAGCTTATCCAACAAAGCCCAACACATTTTAATACAGTCCCACACAGCTCAGTTTATGTCAGGCTTGACGGACCAGACTGTGTTTTGTGGATCTGGACTGAGCTAGCGAGGAGCGCTACTGCATGGCTAATTCTTCCACCCAGGTTAGATGAGTCATGCATACAGACAACTGGAGCATCCCAGGAACCTGCAGAGAGCTGTCAAGAAAAACAGCAGAAATGTCATGTTTATGTGTGTGTGCTCACGCCTCAGCTGAGCCGTACAGCCACCGGGCCGTCTCTCTGAGATAGCGGGTGGAAATCCTGTTAGCCTCTGCTCCTCCGGGGTGAATCAGCAGTATCTGCAGCTCTCTCTGCAGGATTTCACCCAGTGACCCCCAGCGGCACTCTCCTCTTTACAACACTATTAGAATAAACAACACGGGGCCCGATCCAAAGAGGTCCAAATAGCTTTTGCACACAATCAAAGCACAAAAGCCAGCCTTCAAATTTAATATCTGAATCCAAAGCCCCCCTTTCAGTATCAAACACCGGCAAATTTAGCGGGATAAAGCCTGGGATGGCTTCCCGTAAATGCGTATGTATGAGTATATTCATAATTCATGTGTAATTTTTGTCTCTTCCTTGCATACAGCAAGAGTTAAAGGGAGGCACTTTATCACAAGTCCCATTATGTACACATGCAGGAGATACAAGGCGAGTCAGACATGATTAATTTAATGGGACGGAGGCCGAATGTGATGATTGTGTCGGCCCTATTGTGTATCATGGCTTCCTCTGTTCTCTCAACATCAGACAACATCCTTTGATTCGTTAATGCCTCCTGTCTCTCCCCTGACAGCTACTCAGGAGAGCACAAACAAGGAAAGATAGACAACCGACACATTCACAATGCAGAGAGAGAGCGAGGGAGAGACCATCAGAGAGAACATCATGATTATTATGAAAAATATAACTGCATGCAAAGCACTTACCTCATCCACTTTTCCCAGCGTTTTCTCCCACATTAGCATTCAGCCAATGACACAGATATTAATATTATGTCGGAAAAGTTGTCAGCCGGCTTCTTTTGCATTCCTACGTTGCAGCACTGCAGAGAATCAGAATCTAACCAGTCAGCTGGCGTCTCTCGGTGCTTCTGAATGGTCCTCATCAGCTCATAAAGTCACTAAGTTGTAATTATGTGCCATCATCACTGGGTCAGTACCTTTCCTGTCACGGGTGAAACATTGAAGGACTCAGTCTGTTCTGCACTCAAGACGTTTACATTGTTTAAGGCACAGAAATGGATCTTTAGGACCATGTTGGACCTTTAAGGGTTTACACTGTACATCGTTGGACCATCAGGTGGTATCTTTCGGTGCTTCTGAATGGGCCATGTCAACTCAAAGTCACCAAATCCTGACAATCACTGGGTCAGTACCTTTCCTGTCACTTTTTTTTGGAACATTGGTCAACTCACCCTGTCCTGACTCTTACCTTTACAGACATTTTCATTTATTTGCTTGTTTAAGGCACAGAAATTGATCTTTAGGACCATGTTGGACCTTTAAAGGTTTACATTGTACATTGTTGGACCATCAGGTGGTCCGTGCTTCTGAATGGGCCATGTCAACTCATAAAGTTACCAAATCCTGATCGTCACTGGGTCAGTACCTTTCCTTTTTTGGAACATTGGTTGACTCACCCTGTCCTGATTCTTACCTTTACATTTATAAACTTTTACATTTTTTTGATTGTTTAAACCACATAATTTGATCTTTAGGACCATGTTGAACCTTTAAGGGTACATTTACATTGTTGGACCATGTGGTGGTGCCTTTTGGTGCTTCTGAATGGTCCTCATTAGCTCACAGAATTGTAATTATATGTGGATCATCTCTCAGTACCTTTCCTGTCACTTGGGTGGACAATACCCAGCAGACCACCGATGTCAATGGACGTCCATTTTCCGACGAATGTTGGTCATGACATCATATGACAAACATTTAAAGTCAGGATAACGTCTAATACCGTCCTGTTCTTGCTGGGTTGAAGGCCAATGTTGGCCAGTCTGCTGCTCAGAACGGACTGATCAGTACATTTCCTCACAAACTTGGTTGATACCTTATTTGTGAATGTTTTAGTCATTCATTTTAGTACATTAATAAAGACTGTCTGAGCACAGTGTTTTGTAAGGAAAGCTGTCCATACATGCAGACATTACGTTGTGAAAAGAAGATATTTCCCAGGTTATTTGCAAAAACTTTACTTTCACTTTCAAAAAATATTTGGAGCTGGTGCTGAAACATACTAGACTTAAGCTCCACCCATAAATACACCTGCTCACAGTGCTTTGACGAGTGATGTAGGTCAGACATGACAATAAATTGGAGAGATTAATGGGAAAAACAACTAGGACTCCTGTGTCTGTTTTACTTTTAGACAAAAATAAGATACATTTATTAAAATGTTCTGGATATTTTTACTACTTTCTAGTAAATTTCATGACTTATCTCACATAAATAGTAAAGAAACATTGAAATGAAGGCTGTCTAACAGTAAAACACTTCACTTGACCTTTTAAAATAAGAGAAATGTCTTTGACTAATCTTGCCACAGTTTCCTAAAGAGAATTATTAGTCATTTTTACTGACAGTCAAGAGGATTTGACTTGCCAAGGTATCATTTTTTTACAGTGTTGTTAAAGTCAAAGATCATCTGTGTTCAAGTGTCCGCTCATCTCCCAAATGTCGTTTTTGGGGCAGCTCCCACCAGCCCCCTCGCAGAGGAGATGCTCATGTTGATGGAGCTTGGCTTTCTCAGCTCCGCCCAGAACATTTTCTCAGTTTTTGCAGGGCACTAAAGTGGAAGCTGGCTGAAGAAGGTCCTCTGAGAGTGAAGACTCAGTGCTGAGGGACACAACTCTAGCCTTCCATCGCCGGGCCGAGCTGAAAGCTTTTTGCGGCCTGTCACCAGATATGTCACAGTTTTCCTGTTCGACTCTTTTTTTTATTTGTTGTTAAAAAGAAACAGCTCGCCCACTACTGATCCCCAACGTGTCACATCCATCGGGGGTTCTTTCACAGCTCCTGTCCTTTCACTCCCATCGTCTCTCTCACTCTCACTCTGCCTGCTCTATATACAACACAGATCACACCAGACCAAAACCAGCACTTTTAGGAGTTCTAGAGAGCAAAGAGGCTTAATGTGAGCCAGAAGAACCGTTTCTGTAAAAATACCAGAGAAGTAACAACCCATCAGTTTGTATCAGCCAAGCAGAACATCATCTGATACACACACTAAAGAACCAGCCTTGTGTCTGGTTGCCAGTTTAAGATCCTGGACCAACAGAACACGCCTGAAGTGCCCTGAAGTAAGGCACCCAGGACAATTTGAAGTACCAAACTCTTCCATGTTTTTGGACTGCAGGAGTAAACCAGAGACTCTGGAGGTTTGACATCTATACAACCAAAACCTCACCAGGTACAGTCAAAAGGTCAGGTGATGCAACCAAAAGTTCAAATGACACAGCCAGTCCACCCAGTACAACAAAACCCTCCTAAATACAGTCAAATTCACAGCCATTACAGATTTGGGCACAGCCCAAATACTGCCCATACAACCAAAACACCACCAAATACAGCCCAAATTCTGCCCATACAATCAAAACACCACCAAATACAGCCCAAGTTCTGCCCCTACCATCAAAACACCACCAAATACAGCCCAAATTCTGCCCATATAACCAAAACATGACCAAATCCAGCCCAAATTCTGCCCATATAACCAAAACACGACCAAATACCACCCAAATTCTGCCCATATAACCAAAACACCACCAAATACATCCCAAATTCTGCCCATATAACCAAAACACCACCAAATACAGCCCAAATTCTACCCTTACAACCAAAACACCACCAAATACAGCCCAAATTCTGCCCATATAACTGAAAATCCACAAAATACAGCCCAAATTCTGCTCATATAACCAAAACACCACCAAAAGCAGCCCAAATTCTGCCTATACAATCAAAACACCACCAAATATAGCCCAAATTCTGCCCATGTAACCAAAACACGATCAAATGCAGCACAAATTCTGCCCATATAACCAAAACACGACCAAATACCGCCCAAATTCTGCCCATATAACCAAAACACCACCAAATACATCCCAAATTCTGCCCATATAACCAAAACACCACCAAATACAGCCCAAATTCTACCCATACAACCAAAACACCACCAAATACAGCCCAAATTCTGCCCATATAACTGAAAATACACAAAATACAGCCCAAATTCTGCTCATATAACCAAAACACCACCAAAAGCAGCCCAAATTCTGCCCATTTAACCAAAACACCACCAAATACAGCCCAAATTCTGCCCATACAACCAAAACACCACCAAATACAGCCCAAATCTTGCCCATATAACCAACTCCACTTAACACAAACAAAATCTTGCAAATACAACCAATATTCCATGCAGTACAGCCCAAATTCTGCCCATACAATCAAAACACCACCAAATACAGCCCAAATCCTGCCCATACAACCAAAACTCCACTAAATACAGCCCAAATCTTGCCTATACCATGAAAAATTTCCCCAATACAGTAAAACTCCAACAAATACAAAAAAGCCTTCGCAATACAGGCAAAGCCACAACCAATACAGCCCAAATTCTTGCCTATACAATCAAAATACAACCAAAACCAGGTCTAAACAGGGTCTATAATGGAACTGTCATGACCATCATGCATAAAAAGATTATATAACAGACTGAACTGCACTTTTCACACAATTACAGTTCAAACTGTAATTCAGAAGTGACAGAAAACTTTGAGTGTGATTTTTGCCACCGTTCTCACAATAGCATGCTAAGAAAAGGCGCACGTGTGAGCGGTGAATGGATTCATTTGCATACTGTAGTGAAACAATGTAATGAAACGGAGGTGAAAATGCTCAATTAGGGAACAGCGAGCATCTTGGAGACGCAGAAGAACGTGGCTGTGAAGCAGTTAGGAGGCACCGGTGGATCTCGACACTAATACGTGTCAGATTGAGCGGTGTTATCGGAGCTGATGCCACTACGCCGGCGCGTACGAGGAGCTGCCACGGCGATAAAAGAGGACGCAGCCGAGGAGGCCTAACTATTTCTGCAACAAGGTGTTCGGCACTCGCGGGGGACGATTTGTCAAGCGTCGGCGAGACAGAACACACCTCTAGAAAAGCTCCTCGTCTCTCATCAACAATTTTGAACAAAATAAATAGTGACAGACAGACACATGCAGAAAGTAGCTCGGAAAACAGTCAGATCTGATTCTGTCACACACAGGCTTTTAGCCCCCAGAGTGAGTGACTGGGGGGGAGTCAGATGGATCTCCTCACAGACGACAATGATGAATTGCTCGCACTTTGTTTTTTTTTTTGTTTTTTTTGTAAAAGTTCGGTGTAGAAGCAGTCGCGGAAGTCCCAGTAGGCTCAGATTGCTCTGACGTTCGGCTCTGACTGCGTCTTCCCCGCAGTGTCGGAGCTTTTTTGCGAAGCAGGGAGGAACAAAAATGGGACGTTGCTTTCCGATGACTTCCTGAACCCAGCTGTGGAGCAATGACTGGAAGATGAATCATCTCGGCATCCTAACGAGGCTTTGGGTGCTGTTTGAGGGCTGTAGGAGCGCCATCAAGCCCAATTTCGCACCTCTAAAGTCATCACAGTCAAGCCATGACATGTTACAGGACATTCACTACAGGAACGACATTTCCCATAATGCCTCAGCATTTTGCAGAGTCTGTTTTATGTATTTATTTATTTATTTATACCAGTATTTTGGGTAATAATAACAGCTTTGTTTTGGCCACTTATAACTGTAACTGGGCCCAAATAAAGTAATTTCTAAAAAAAAAAAAAAAAAACTTCAAGGAAAAATGAGCTGTGTTTAATTAAATAACTCGAAAATCACAAAAAAAATACTTGAATGTAAGTCTAGAACATCCTGCAATAGCGCTAGGCTTCATACTCATATACACAGTCATATCAGAATATTATGGGCGGTTCAGCCCAGGATGCCACAGATGCCATGTGACAAAGTTTAGTGCAGGTATATACAGTATAAGTGAGCACACCAGTCAGCTGTATCAGAGCGTAAAACCATCATCATGAACAAAGAATGTGACGTGACTGATGTCCATGATAATAGGATACAAAGCATGGTGGAGGTACCATCTCAGAATCCACTAACTTTGTGGGGCCGTAGTGAAGGTGTACTGAGGATGGACTTCCCAAACAAGTACATTGATGCCAGAGGGGACCAATGAGTGGTACAGAGCAACCAACACATCAACAGTGGATGAGTTAACCTCTATTAGGAACAACAAGGAAAGTGTCAGTGATTTTGCTTTGGCGCTAAGGTCCGGGAAGAGTTTCCATGTTCCCCCAATGTGTGGGGGGTTTCCAGTTTCCTGCAACAGTCCAAGACACTGATGTCAGGTGAATTCTCTAGATTTTCCTGGTGCGTGTGGTCAGTGTTGGATTGGCACCCTGTCCTGTATCAGTTGAATGCCCTGCCCAATGCCCAAGGAAGGGGTTGAGGGACTCACCACGACCCTACACTGAATTAAGAAGATGGATAGATGGCTGGATAAAATGAGAGAAGTTAAAACTTTAGTGATGGCACAGTACTGCCCAATTTACTGTTAAATTACTATTTAATGTTTAACAGGCTTGCTTCTATCTTCCATGTCTTTATATGCCCCAGAACAACAAGTCGTCTAGACCCTCCTCTGTGATGATTACTCTGAGCTGGTTGCTCTTACTGAGATGATCCAGCGAGGATGTTCTGAACGTCTGGAGGTTTTATAGGCCAAATCTGAGCTGATATTAGTCATGTTAGCACTTAACATCTTCTGTTGCATGATCTCTAACAGTTCAAAATTCGACGGAATCTGTAGAGTCTGGTCTTTCCGTCTCTTCGGGAGATCAGACGTGATTCAGATCCAGAGTCTAAGAAGAGGGGCAGAGATACACCTCATCTGTCTGTCACATTCTCAAATTAATTTAGAATTTCAAATCCTGAAGTGTGAAGCAGGTTCAAGGGGGCAGCCATGGCGTAGTGGTAAGGATCTGGTCTTGTGACCAGAAGGTGGCTGGTTTGATCCCCAGACAGGACATGACTGAAGTGCCCTTGAGCAAGGCACCTAACCCCCTAACTGCTCCCTGGGCGCCGGTGGATAAGGGCTTCGGGCACAAATTCTCACAGCCTAGTGTGTTCACTAGTGTGTGTGTGTGTGTTTCACTGCACAAATGGGTTAAATGCGGAGGTCAAACTCCGTTGTGTGAAAAATCACATTGGCTAAATTGGTTGATCTTAATCTTAATATTATTTTAACGATGATAAAAACGGCCTTCAGTACCAGTGTTACTGCCCCGTAAATGTGATGGTTGTGACATCAGTATAGAGGACCAGGAAGTAGTGAGTGGACATACGAGGTAGACATCTTTAATTATGTGGACAGCAGAGATTTGTTGTTTGGCTGCTTAAAGACTGTTGATGACCTCTTTCAGTTTCAGTCCAGCCTCCAGAACCAGCTGTGAAACTGTGAACACACAGTGATAAACACACCATGCTGTGTGAACTTTTGTGTAAGTCCATGTGGTCTTGAGCAATCCTGTTGTTTTTGCTTTTGTCTGAAGATTCCTTTGGTTGCAAAATCAAAAATCACACAGGAACTTCCTGCCTGATTTTCTCTCGGCTTCACAGTCAAGTCCTACTGCAGTCTTCTTTTACCTGAGGAGCTTCTGTAGTTATAAGTGATTAGTGCACAAAACCGGTATGAATCTACAGCATGTGTACTTCTTTCAGGCTTATAGATATATCTTTAGAGTCATTTTAAATCCAGTATGAATTTATAGCATGTAGTTCTTCCGCTTATTATAATAACTGGTGAAATTCTTAATCCAGTATGAATTTAAAGCATGTGTATTTCTTACAGGCTTATAGTAATAATTCTGTAGTAATTTTAAATCCAGTATGAATCTATAACATGTAGTTCTTAAGCTTATTATAATAACTGGTGAAATTCTTAATCCAGTATAAATTTAAAGCATGTGTAGTTCTTACAGGCATATCGTAATAACTGTAGTAATTTTAAATCCAGTATGAATCTAAAGCATGTGTTGTTCTTACAGGCATATAATAATAACTGTGGTGAGATTTTAATCCAGTATGAATCAACAGTATATGTAGTTCTTACAGGCGTATAATAACAAATGTGAAGCAACTTTAAATCCAGTATGAATTTATCGCATATTCAGTTCTTACAGACTGAGAGTAAAACTATGGAGTAATTTTAAATCCAGTATGAATTTACAGTTTGTAGTTTTTAGAATTTTATAGTAATAATCATGGAGTGACTTTAATCCAATAGTATGAGTAGTTGGTACAGTTTTACTGTAATAATTAAGATGTGATTTAAACCCAGTATGAATCCATGTAAACAAGATATTCAAGGCTAGACTACTTACACATTTTGTGTAACATCAACAAGAGGTCTTGCTTTAGCGAATAAACATTGACACAAAATTAATAAATAAATACATTAAGGTTAAAGGGCAGCATTGGCTTTATAATATATAAAAAATTAGCACACTGTGGATTAAAAATATATAATTTTTGTTCATAATTTAATTCAAGAAGGAAAACACATTTTATATTTATTATGTGTAAAGTAACATTTATTTAATTTTTTGTGTGTTAATGTAATTTGTAATGTGTTAATTTGACCTCCTGTGTTTAGTCCAAAGTCAACACCTACCCGGAGATTTTAGAGCACTTCATGTTTCCATCTGCTGACAAGCTTTTCCAGCAGCTGCCCACAGTGCCAACACTACTCTTGGCCATGATATTAGTGAGCTTGATTGGCGGGCCAACTCATGTCACTTTACGTGTAATGTAAAATATATAGCTTTTCAATTTAATTTTGAACAAAAATGAACATAATATTCTAATTTTCTTATGTATAACTGTAGCATCATGACGTTACATGGCTGGAGATCCTCCTCAGTCAGGGTTACTGCTCTTTAAAATGAATTCAGCTCCAGCAGAGCTTTACAGAGTCGACGTGTGGAATAAAAAAAGCACGTTTTCTGTTCAGAAGCACTGAATGAACCACCATCCACAGCACGTTCGCCATTATACGATGAACTGTATGTTAATTTCTGGCTCGTCTTTGGACTAGAGGTCACCCTTCATGCTTTTACTGCCAGCAAAACAGTGAATGCCGTGTCTTTGGACTTCTCACCCTGAATGAATTATTCACTCTTTAGCTCCAGCTATAGTCAAATGTTAGTTAAAGGTCAGCATCAATGAAAAATCAAAATGTTTTCCTCTCTTGTTAAAGGTCTTTCTTGTTTTTTTTTATTAATCATTGGATTGGTGGAAGGTTGATTGTTTCAACATGTTGACTGTGAAGGTATCTCCATTAAAAGGGTAATGAGGCTGAATGCAGGATGAAGATCAAAGTCATATCTCTGATCATATTCATGTTTTTTTTTTTTCTTGCTTAAACAATCTTTATTTATTTGCGATGGGATTGTATTGTGAACCATAAAGAAACTGTTTTCACACCTGAGATATGAGATTCTACAGAATCTACACATCTTCATGACATGCTGGATACACAATGAACACTAGCACAATCTTTATTTCATTGTTGGGCAACCAACCGGGGACGATTAAATGACTAATAGCAGTCATGTTCTCTGATTACCACCTAGTATATATGTGTAGACATTAACAAAGCCACAAGCAAGCCTGAAACTGCAAACATTAGAATATTGCACACGTAATATTGCGTTTTGTTCAGTTTAGATCTAGTTATTCAGGAGTTCTGCAGCTGATAGTGGATGGTTACTGTGGTGGTGTTCCTCAAGGTTTCATCTTTGGCCCACTTTAGTTCTTGAATGTTTAGGAGTTATATTGAAAGTTTAGTTAATGACAAATCTGCTCATTTCTGTAGGACCTTTAAGATACTCTACTGGACCTTCACCACCATGTACCTTTAAGTGGACAGCTTCATTATTTGGACCTTATATGGGGACAAAGAGGACAATGGGTGGGGCTAAAACATATGTTTCTGATAAAGTGGACAATGGGTGGAGCTATGAGAGTGGGATTTCTGATAAAGTAGACAGTGGGTGGAGCTAATAAAAAGCAAAAATAAAATATTTTTTGATAAAGTGGATAGTAGGTGGAGCTACGAGAGAGGTTTTTGAAAAAGTTCACAGTAGGCGGAGCTACAAAAAAGGGGTTTCTGATGAAGTGGACAGTGGGTGAAGCTACAACAGACTAGATTTTGATTAATTGGCTTCTGGTGTCAGTAATAAGACAAGTGTGAACAATATTACTTTGGTAGACAAAGGAAGTTTACGTTGTTTTATTCCAGCATCACATTAGGCAAGAGCATCCTGATTCTTTCAGCATCTCCACTGATCTCAGGTGAATAAAGCCTGCATGGCTGAAGGCATTTTCCTCTGGGTGTAAACACGCATTGTCTGCCATCATATCATTTTTTGAGGCTTTGCAGTGAAAGCCTGGCTGCCTGGAGAATTATCCTCCACTGAAGCTCTTAGATGTGCACACATGACTAAAGGGGAGATGAGGACAAGGCACACGTGAGCAAATTAACCTTCTGATTCAGTTGCGTTGCTTTATGTGAGGTAAATGAACAGGTCTGGGTCTGTTGGCCTTCACACATAGTCAAACTTTTGGAACTTTTTTTTCACGTTTCACTCAGAAGTCATGTTTATACAATTTTCCCTCAGATACAGGCAATCAGCCAAGCTTATTTCTTTAGTTTAGATCTGGAGCTGGGAGGCTAATATTGCTAACAAACACTAGAACTCAATAGTCACCTGAATAGCATTTCTGTAAAAATGATCATTTGTGAGAGTATTTATTTTTAATTTAGTGAGAAACAGGCAGTCACAGAGACGGATGCTGTCTTAGCTTCCTTATATGTGCATGCAAGAAAGAGAGCAGCAGTCAGGGTTGCCAGGTCCAACAAAAATATCCAGTCCAAAGTCAGTCTGAAACCAGCCCTTCAGAAGCTTAAACTAGCCCAAAATATGTCTGTCACTAGTTTGAAGCAAATGGCAAAACAACTATGAGTGTACGACTTAATATTTTGTTTATAAGGGATTTATTATCAGTCCATCAAACCTTTTTCCCAGTCCTTACAATACCGCCTCCCATATTTCCCCATTTACCTAGCATATTAGCTAGCGACTGTTTTCTCTTCACCTTCTCTTTGTCTCTCTCCACCCTTGAATTTTCACCCGCGACTGGATTTTCAAACAAGCCCAATTTGGCGTGAAAACCGCGAACCTGGCAACTCTGGCAGCAGTGGTCCAGCGAGCTTCAGAGTGAGTGAGTTAGCATTAGCTAGTCTTTGTTAGCATTAGTTTCTGCTTTGTGTGTGTAGCCTTGCCCTCGGCCAACAACACAGTTAGCTTTATATATTAGATGTCTAAATTTAAATCTGATAACCGTTACCCTTTCCAAAAATCATTAGCATTAGCCGTCATTTTAGCATTAGCTTTCCTCATACATACGGTCAAAAGATAAACAAACTGTCCCGGCAGATTTCCAGTGTCTCACTATAGGCTCATTCATTCTTAACCAGTTGTTTACACACAGATATAGCTAGAACCTTACAGAGTGGTAATGTTAACCAGGCCTAGCTAGCTTAGAGTTTTCAAAATAAATGTTGACATACAGACAACCAGAATGTCCATTGGTGTCCTCGACACTTTCACTTCACCAATAAAGACAGTCTTGGACTGTGACCAGGCATCTTTTATATGCCGTTAGGCTTGATGAAGATAAAGCGAATGCGAAAGTGCACACTCATTGACCAATTGTGCATTTTTGGGTTTAGGTGCCTTGCTCAAGGACACTTCTGTCATGACCTGTCAGGGGATTGAACCAATGATTGCAAGACCGGATCCCTAACCACCATGGACCACTGGGTCTTTGATCATCTGTGTGGACTTTTGTTGATTATTTAATACTTGGAATTAGGGGTTGGATCATTCTCAGTGACCCTGATGTGGTGGTGGTGTGTTAGTGTGTCAGAGCTGCTGATGTTTTAAGCACCTCAGTGTCACTACTGGAGTGAAAATAGTGCACCAACCAACCAACAGCGTCAGGACTAGAGGACCAACACAAACTGTGCTGAGCTGCTGTCTCCTACAAGGTAGGTGTGTCTCAGTGAGTGGACACACATCTCCCGCAGCTCACACACCAACACACCACCACCACATCAGTGTCACTGAGAATGATCCACCACCCAGTCTGTAGTTGTAGAGCTACAAAGTGGTCAGTAGAGCTGATTAAAGTGAATATACAAGGCCGGCGAGTGTGTGTACGTTCACGTAAACAGGTTTTATTCCAAGCAATTCCAGAGCATTTCATGTGGTCCACTGCTGCTGAAATACACAATGTAAAGGTTGTCTGCTGAGCTCAAATGATGCAGAAAAATCCAAAATAATGTCATGTATTTTTCGGCCCGGTGCAGATATGTGCTTTATGTATATTTTTTGCTCCAGTGATCTCTCAGACATGCTGAGAAAGAAGCTCTCTCGGTGCCTTTTTGGTGCTCTACGTATGAAGGAATCACAGCGGTGGATGTTGGAGGTTCTGGAGTAAAATGGTCCTCAGCGGGGGGCTATCAGGGACGGGGGGGGGATAAACCGAGCGGTGGCCATGCAGAACTCAGGGAGGTGATCAATGGTCATGCTCCACAGGCTCGGCCGGGATACAGCGGTCATCCTGACGTGCATACTAAGTGCGTTAGACAATGGAAACATTAAAGCAGGCCATATTCACTTTGATATAGTGCTCAGTGTGCACGTGGCTCCGGCTCAGCCGCTCGTTATGAATTATAGAAAACCTCTAATCATCCTGTCACCGGGTAATTGTGCACTATAGCCTCATAAACCAGCAAAATACAAGCACAAAGTGAATAATGAAGTTCATACATACATCTATGCGTGCTGTTATATGGATATATAAATGATATTAAGGAACAGCGTGATTTGTAAAGCTGTTTGATTTATGTCATATCGCAGATGTACTAGGCATTGATTCATGAAGACAGCCCCTCAAGAGCAACACGGATATAATATATGTTTTATTATTATTATGTAAATAAAGCTACTACAATGTTTTTAGAATGTTTAAAAGATCTCCACAGAAGAACCACATTTGCTTCCTAAAACCTAGAACCTGAGCTCCTATCTACAGACGTTCAGCTGAGAGGATCCTGAACATGTATCAGGTTTAATACAGGTTTTATCTCAGCATCCTCAACACACTGTTATACACACTGTTAGTACAGTCACCCACGGCACTTATAGACTGAGACTAAGATTAGGATTAATACCAGGGTGATGCTTAGAATTAGATTTACACTGAGATTAAAGTTAGGGTTCAGATTAATTCCAGGGTTGAGATTTAGGATTAGGTTTTGGATTAAGATTAGGGTTAGGATTAGGTTTTCTGTTGAGATTAGGGTAGGGATTAGGACCGTGAGAAGCATTAGGATTAGGTTCTGGATTGAGATTATCATTAGGATTGGTTCCAGATTGAGGGTTAAAATCAGGTTTTGAGTGTAAATTAAGGTTAGAGTTAAGATTAGGACTAGGGTAAGGATTAGGGTTAGGTTTTGTATTAAGATTAGAGTTAGGATTAGGACCAGGGTAAGGATTAGTATTATGTTTTGTGTTAAGATTAAGATTAGAGTTAGGATTAGGACCAGGGTAAGGATTAGGATAAGGTTCTGTGTTAAGATTAAGATTAAAGTTAGGATTAGAACCAGGGTAAGGATTATGGTTAGGTTTTATGTTAAGATTAGAGTTAGGATTAGGACCAGGGTAAGGATTTGGATGAGGTTTTGTGTTAAGATTAAGATTAAAGTTAGGATTAGGACTATGGTAAGGATTAGGATTAGGTTTTATGTTAAGATTAAGATTAGAATTAGGATTAGAACCAGGGTAAGGATTATGGTCAGGTTTTGTGTTAAGATTAAGATTAGAGTTAGGAATAGGACCAGGGTAAGGATTAGTATTATGTTTTGTGTTAAGATTAAGATTAGAGTTAGGATTAGGACCAGGGTATGGATTATAATAAGGTTCATGTTAAGATTAAGATTAAAGTTAGGATTAGGTCTATGGTAAGGATTAAGATTAGGTTTTATGTTAAGATTAAGATTAGAGTTAGGATTAGGACCAGGGTAAGGATTAGGATTAGGTTTTGTGTTGAGTTTGCTGTATTATGATGTTATTAAAGAGAATAAATAAAAATATCAGAACATGATGATGACCTCTGGTTTGGAATTTGTCCTAGCATGTCAGGGATGCCATGTGACAGGGTTTACTGCATGTATAAATAAGTGAGCACACCAGTCAGTTGTAGCAGAGTGTAAAACCATCATCATGGACCAACGATCTGATGTGACTGGTGTCCAAAAAAGCTGATAGGTCAGTTGTGATGGTACACAACATCACTGGTGGAGGCACTGTAAGCTGAGTGATGATAAGAAATCATCTGATTATGCAGTCTCATCGTGTGTACACATAAAGAGAAAGAAAGAACCCAAGTTTACATGTGCTATAACATTTCTGTGTCTGTGTGCCGGTCCAGACGCGGGCCGAGTCTGCTCTCAGCCCCTGCAGTCCTGCACTGCTGTCCTCTGAACATATCATCGCTTTAGGCACTGTTATTATTGCCATTTCCCTTTAATCTTAAATGAAATAAAATATACATAATCTGTAGCCCTGGAGCGAAAATAGAAGACAGGAGTGAAGGCTGGGGTCCTGTGCTCTGGGGGGGCTCTTGTTAAGCAGGCTCTGAAAAAAGTGTGTGATGTAGAGCCATCTTCTCTAAGCTGGCTGGCTGGCAGGCTGCTGTTGAGATGCTTTCTGCTGGATCTGTGAAGATTTCCAAGCAGGGATCAGTGCTGCTGGCCCAAAATTAGCTTTCTTTCCCTTCAGATGTGGCTGCGATTGTTGATGTGATGTGAAACGAATGCATTTTGCACTCGATATTGATATTTGCACTTCACAGTAAATATAAGAGGAGTTCTAGCTTTCCAAAGCCATTTTAATACAAGCTCCACCCATTTAGCCTACAACAGTTTAGCTCCACCCATTCAGCCTACAGCTGTTTTGTCTCACCCAATCAGCCTACAGCGGTTTAGCCCCACCCATTCAGCCTACATCAGTTAATCTCCACCCATTCAGCCTCCAGTTTAGCCCCACCCATTCAGCCTACAAGAGTTTAGCCCCACCCATTCAACCTACATCATTTAAGCCCCACCCATTCAGCCTCCAGCAGTTTATCCCCACCCATTCAGTCTACATCAGTTAAGCCCCACCCATTCAACCTTCATCATTTAAGCACCACCCATTCAACCTACATCATTTAAGCCCGACCCATTCAACCTACATCATTTAAGCCCCACCCATTCAGCCCCCAGCAGTTCAGCCCCACCCATTCAGCCTTCAGCAGTTTAACCCCACCCATTCAGCCTACATCAGTTAAGCCCCACGCATTCAGCCTACATTAGTTTAGCCCCACCCATTCAACCTACATCATTTAAACCCCACCCATTCAGTCTCCAGAAGTTTAGCCCCAAACATTTAGCCTCCAGCAGTTAATACAAGCTCCACCCATTTAGCCTACAACAGTTTAGCTCCACACATTCAGCCTACAACTGTTTTGTCTCACCCAATCAGCCTACAGCGGTTTAGCCCCACCCATTCAGCCTACATCAGTTAATCTCCACCCATTCAGCCTCCAGTTTAGCCCCACCCATTCAGCCTACAAGAGTTTAGCCCCACCCATTCAACCTACATCATTTAAGCCCCACCCATTCAGCCTCCAGCAGTTTAACCCCACCCATTCAGCCTACATCAGTTAAGCCCCACGCATTCAGCCTACATTAGTTTAGCCCCACCCATTCAACCTACATCATTTAAGCCCCACCCATTCAGCCTCCAGCAGTTTATCCCCACCCATTCAGTCTACATCAGTTAAGCCCCACTCATTCAACCTACATCATTTAAGCCCCACCCATTCAGCCTCCAGCAGTTTATCCCCACCCATTCAGTCTACATCAGTTAATCCCCACCCATTCAACCTTCATCATTTAAGCACCACCCATTCAACCTACATCATTTAAGCCCCACCCATTCAACTTACATCATTTAAGCCCCACCCATTCAACCTACATCATTTAAGCCCCACCCAGTCAGCCTCCAGCAGTTTATCCCCACCCATTCAGTCTACATCAGTTAAGCCCCACCCATTCAGCCTACATCAGTTAAGCCCCACCCATTCAACCTACATCATTTAAGCCCCACCCATTCAACCTACATACCCACCCCTATTTGACGACCTCCGACTGACCCACCCCGAATTTACTACATCCAACTTACCCACCCCGAATTTACTACATTCAACTTACCCACCCC
>BRDA01029679.1:0-11609 GCA_036984385.1 Crenuchus spilurus | reverse complement strand
TAGGCTCTTCCAGTCCAATGTAAGCTAAGTACAGTGGTAACCCTACTTACGAGTTTAATCCGTGCAGGAGCCGAGCTCGTCAGCTGGTTTGCTCGTTAGCTGGATGCATTTTCCCCATAAGAATACATGTAAAACTGATTAATCTGTGTCAGCCGGCCAATATACAGTATACTTTAATATGCTAAATAATGTGTTTATATGGGTTTTTAAAACATAAACAAGATGACGGTTCTCGTGTAGGCTGGTGGCTAAGGAGGACAGGAGGACGGGCGTACGTGTATGGCATGGTTACACTTATCATATGAAAAGTAAAAGTAAAATGTATCTAACTTTCTTGTTCACTACCTTTTGCTGTCTTTGTGTCACTTTCACTAGCACTTTCACTTTCACTGGACAGCGGTCAAAGGTAATGACTGACCTCTTCTTCTATGCTAGCATCTAGGGGATGCTACGACCGCCGCGCCCCTAGCGGTTGGCATACTTGAACTAATTTACACTACTCGTTACTTGGAATTTTATTTGTTACCTGGAACAAAAATATTCAGAGATCTCGACTCGTTACCTGCAATACTCGTTAGTAGGGATGCTCGTAAGTAGGGTTACCACTGTATTCTAAGGATTCACTGCTGACAGCTTTACTAGAATTATATTTAAATATATATCACTTCATCTTCACCAGTATATTACCATATAATCTGACTTTATCATGAGTGCACCGCTATCTTCACCTCTTCTTTAGACGTGAAAGTCTTTTTCTTTCAGAGCCAGAAAACTGTCAGCAGCTGATGTTTGACTTTTGAGCTTTTTCTTCTCTGACTGAGGATGTTTTTGTCATTTATTCTGACTCGTAGTGATGAATCCATGTCTCGTCACCAGTAATTATTCTTTTTAACCTTCTCCTTCCTTACAGCATCACTTAATTTAGTTTGACACATCTGCAACCCATCACTGCATGCTGCTCTTTCATGTGAATCATAAGTGTGGCAGCCATATTTGTTGCGCTGCAGCCATAAATGAACTAACAAGTTCAACCTGCACAGCCATTATTATTGATGTACTGATATATTTTTGGGTTTGAGAGTTTTGCCTTTGGTTATATTGTGTTTGTCAGATGTTTTATTGTATAACTTTATTTGCCGTTACTGTTTGTTGGTTATTTTATAATATAACATAAAAAACATGCAGTTGCTCACACTGAGCTAGAAGAAAGCTACACCTGAATCCATAGTCTACACAGGTTTGTAGGAAGCAGGAGTGTAATAAATATTACCCGTTCAGTGTACAGTACAGCAGCGTGAACACTATTAAAGCTTTCATCCAGAATCCCAACAGCAGAATTCACTGCATGGAGGCCAACACAGAGCAACAAATTGGAGGAAATGTTTTTTTGTTGTCTGGAAGATATAAATCACCATCCCATAAATAATTCACGCAGGTGGAATAATGATTTAATGCACCTTCAAGCACTGCATGTTATCTCTCTGACCAACATTTTCTTTTTCTCCCCTCGTTACAAATCACGCTTCACATTGGAGTATAACGTGAATGCAAAGCAAAAGTCATTAACTTTATTACACACTCAATTAAATACTCAATTATTTTAATTACACCCAACACATGATCAATTAAAAAGAGCATAATTACTTATCTGCTTCTTCATTTACAACACTCAGGCTTACGGGAGAATTACAGTTATGCCACTTATACATCTCAGCTATTCCGCTGATTAAATATGACATGCTAATTTCACTCATTTTTCTGTGGATGTTATTGACATTTTTAAGTCTGATTAGAGGAAGGTTATTTTACCAGTGAAGGTGATGTGGACCATTTATTGGGACAATTAATTTAGGATAAAATATTTGTGTAATTCACATTGAGCAGAGTGACTTATATTTGGTAATGTGTTACATGTGAATGTGAATGTAGAGTTAGGAGTCTAGCCCAATGACTCTTATTGGTATAGTCTGGTGTGGGCCGAGACTGAAAACCTAAAAATTCCCATTTCTTGGGAATTAGCAGGTTTTGTTACTCCAGTAGGTGGCCCAGAAACTGCAAAGTTATATTAGTGAACAATTGCTTCATAATTATAATTCTGAGTCTATATCAACTACTCACACTGTAGATTCATACTGGATTAAAATCACTTCACAATTATTAGATTCAGAATATATTTGTTATTTACACTCTAAATTCATAGTGGATTAAAAATATTTTCACAATTATTAATCTGACTATCATTTACTCAGATTAGTAGATTCATACTGGATTAAAATCACATCACAATTAGTTTCAGATTATATTTGCTATTTACACTGTAAATTCATAGTGGATTAAAAATCTTTTCACAATTATTAATCTGACTATCATCTACTCAGACTAGTAGATTCGTACTGGATTAAAATCACTTCACAATTATTAGTTTCAGATTATATTTGCTATTTACACTGTAAATTCATAGTGGATTAAAATTTATTCACAATTATTAATCTGACTATAATTTACTCAGATTAGTAGATTCATACTGGATTAAAATTATTTCACAATTAGTTTCAGATTATATTTGCTATTTACACTGTAAATTCATAGTGGATTAAAAATATTTTCACAATTATTAATCTGACTATCATCTACTCAGACTAGTAGATTCATACTGGATTAAAATCATTTCACAATTATAATTCTTAGTCTATATCAACTATTCACACTGTAAACTCATACCCGATTAAAATTATTTTGAATCATAATTCTCAGACTGTAAAACACACCCAGTCACACTAGTAGATTCATACTGGATTAAAATCACTTCACAATTAATATTGTCAGAATATAACAAACTACACTGCATATTCACACTGGATTAAAATCACTCTACACTTACTACTGTCAGACTGTTTATTCAGATGTCCCCCACCACCTCAGCAAACCTCAATCCAGGTGGGGGGTTCCTGGGCAAATATCAGAATGGGGGTGGGGTGTTAGGGCCCCCTGTCAATCACAGGCCTTTAGAATTAGTCTAATCTCCTCCCCACATGGCTCTCCTGTGTATACTACTGTAGCAGATTCACACTGGATTAAAATCACAGGTCTCATTACTATTAATATGACAGAACTTGCTCAGGTAAGACTAATCCAGCTCTGCTGTACTGTTATGAGCAAGGATATCAGACCGGAAGCCTTCAAAGCAAAGCTTCACGAACAAAACAAAATCACACTGTCTTTATCAATGTCTGTTACCTCCACTCACTGACTACTACATCACGAGTCTGAGGGATGACTCAGTCTGAGGGTATTTCAGACACTCTGAGGTAGTCTGACATGCCTTGACGTTTTTACAAATTACACCCACCTAAATATTTTTTCACCAAAGTCTTACACAGGCTTTAGTTCAGCACAAACTCAGCAACAACATAGTTAAAACAGTAAGAGTGTCATAAATCTATATTCTGATTAAATCTGCTCTAAACTTAGACTTTCCAAAAACCTGTTTTCAGATGTGCTGATATATTGTAAACACACTCTAAACATTTCTAGCCAAGACTTTTGAGCTTAGAACTGAATAAACAGAGGTGTTGGCTACACACTGCTCATTACAGTTTTTAGACATTGTATGTGGTTTTATTTCTAAAGCTTAACTAATGTGAGGTGACACTCTGTTTTACTGAGTCACTCATTCCTAAATTGGTTATTTATGAGATAGGTGAGAGGTGAGAGGTCTTTGTTCAGGTGAGCACTCTTTGTTTATAGAGACCAAATGAGAGTTTTCACACATTTCTCAGCCGCTAGTGTCTCTGGACACAATAGAATCTTTAAGGTTTCCGTGGTATGTTTTGTTTTGTTTTTAGGATAAAATCTCGCAGAGTTATATACATGTTTTTGCGGAATGTCAGTTTTATCCCGCTGGCGTTATCGCTGACTTCATAGGGTTATTGGAGATTCTTTTAAGAGGCCTTAGATAAAATAACACGAGACAGCCTGGCCTAGACATAATATCCATTTCACAGCACCAAAGCTGAGAAGACTTCATCCTGATGAGAAATGGTTGAGCTCATATTCAGATTCCTGTCCGTTGTGTTATTGTCTGAGCAAATCTGAGCGCAGTGTGAGACTTTAGTCCTGGGATACTAAAACTCAAGAGGAGACCACTGAGGTCTTTAACATCTGAGAAGTTAAAATCTCATCTGTCTGAGACTGGAACATGAGGATATTCTGGATATTCATGTATTCTTAGTGCCCTCAAAGTGGTTTACCATTGGCCAACTTCTGACCACGATGCCACTTCTGACCCGATATTTGTAGCCTCACTGGGACTTTAAACACAGTTGTTCTGAATTCTTTGAATATACATGACTCGGTTTCCTACTCTAAGAACGGGGCGCTTCAAACAGGCCAAACGTTCATGACTCTTCTGTGTGCGATGTTAAGTGGATGAGATGGTGTCACGGTCAAGGCCAGAAGGTTTCCAGTCAGCGTTTCCGTTAGCTGAAGTGTCTTCATGCTGTTTTCATTCAGACGTGCTCCTCTGCAGCGACTCGAGTGAGGTGCTGTCGACTAGAACATACCGGGTATCTTTATTTATGCATCTGTGAGTTTAATTTGCTCTCAATGGAGATCAAACCCTCCAGGATGAAGAAAACATGAGGTGTTCTTCAAAAGGAACAAGGCTTTTTTCATCAGAAACTGCATCTGTTATTAGACTAAAGAGGCCAAAGCAGATCTAAATATTCATGTCTGCAGTCTACAGTTGTATCCAGAAGTTGATTATTACCTTCCCAAGATGTTGCATTCAGGAAATGAAGATTAGATGTGAATTAAAATGGTTGTATCCACAGTTTTTTGTTATAGTTACAATATGAGTTATTCCAGGCCTTTAGTTTTAATGTTGATCAGTATGACTTGTACAGTGGTAACCCTAATTACAAGTTTAATCTGTGCAGGAGCCGAGCTCGTTAGCTGGTTTGCTCGTTAGCTGGTTTGCTCGTTAGCTGGATGCATTTTCCCCATAAGAATACATGTAAAACTGATTAATCCGTGTCAGCCGGCCAATATACAGTATACTTTAATATGTAAATAATGTGTTTATATGGGTTTTTAAAACATAAACGAGACGACGACGGCGCTCGTGTAGGCTGGCGGCTAAGGAGGACAGGAGGACGGGCGTACGTGTATGGCATGGTTACACTTATCATATGAAAAGTAAAAGTAAAATGTATCTAACTTTCTTGTTCACTACCTTTTGCTGTCTTTGTGTCACTTTCACTAGCACTTTCACTTTCACTGGACAGCGGTCAAAGGTAATGACTGACCTCTTCTTCTAAGCTAGCATCTAGGGGATGCTACGACTGCCGCGCCCCTAGCGGTTGGCATACTTGAACTAATTTAGGCTACACGTTACTTGGAATTTTATTTGTTACCTGGAACAAAAATTTTCTGAGATCTTGACTCGTTATCTGGAATACTCGTTAGTAGGGATGCTCATAAGTAGGGTTACCACTGTAGTCACCTATATATACAGTATCTCAGATTATTGATTACCATGAGTATCTCAGAGCTACAGTTTCCACATTCCTAAAATCAACACTCCTGAACCAGAGACATCATCACAAGTGTCTTACCTGGACTAAACAGAATCAGAACTGGACTCTTACTCAGTCCAAGCTGTCTGAAGTTCAGTGTGCAGGTTCTGCAGTCTGTGATGGTTTGAGCTGCTGATGTTTAGTCCAAAGTCAACACCTACCAGGAGATTTTAGAGCAATTCATGCTTCCATCTGCTGATAAGCTTTATGGATTGCTGCCCACGGTGCCAACACCACACTTTTTAAAACGATGGTTCTTCAGGAGCTCTTTAGTATTAAAAAATGGATCTATAACGAATCACGAACACTCAAAGAACCTAACGGGTTCTTTCTATTGTGAAAGGGTTCTTCAGATTGATGAGGAATGTGTTGTAGAGGGTTCTATATAGAAGCCTTTTGAAAATGATTCTATGTAGCACCAAAAGGGTTCTTCTGTACGATGTCAAGCTTGTAATAATAGAAGAGGCCTTTTTGGTGCCATATAGAACCATTTACAACACATTTCTCATCAGTCTGAAAAAGCTTTTAATCATGAGTGTTCATGGTTCTATATAGAACTGTTTCTTGCTAAAGAACCCTTGAAGAACCGTTTCTTTTAAAAGTGTGCTAATGATCATTTCCACCTAACCCATACTGGTCAACAGTAAAACAAAAAAAAGGCTTGAAATACACACATAAATATAAAATAAACATTAAAATGACAGTATATACAGTATATACAGTATATACAGTATATTGAAGTGAATATTGTGAATGTATTTGTATTGTATTACTTTTTGCATGTGTCTGCTGCCACATGGGTGACGTTAAGTGGTTCTGACTACACATCCAGCCAACTCTACGTCTGTGCCCACTGCAGTGGGTCATTACAGTGATGACAGGAGTGCGTGTGAATATCTGATAGCAGGACTGTGGGCAGGGCCTAATGCCCATTTGAAAATCTCTTGAAATTGGCAGAACCCAGTGAATCATGAGACTCCCATAATTGAATCAAGGCTTCGCTTCATGAGCTCTATTTAGAGCCGCCCGTGTGGAGACACAGGCCATCATGATGCTGATGTAATCAGTCCATTTTAGAGCCTCGCGCTCACATTAGGCCACTCTAAGTTGTTTCTGAACACTCGGGGCTCCAGGACGGAGTCACCAAAACAGCATCGTCCGTATTCTACCAGGACCCACTTCCAGCAACTGAATACTCAGCTGTGGGGACTTTAGATAGACTGGTACATAAAACTGATATTTTTGCAATGAGACCAATTATATACTAACTTAAATGTGCTCCACCAAATGGTTGAGCAGGATGTTAAACTGATAAAGCTTTCATTCCAAAGTCACAGCAGTCAGGATGGAGTTGGTGAGAATTTTAAAGACCATGTTATTCATCTTTATGCATTACTAACTCAAAAAAAGACTGGACTCTGAAAAGAATAACAGCAATTACAGAATCAGAAAGTACAGCTCGCCAAGTTTACAGTGAATTCTTTTTAGAAACCAAAATCAGAATGGGGGCGGCACGATGGCTTAGTGGCTAGTAGGGGTGCAGGAAAAAATCGCTTCGAGCTCGAATCACATTTCTCACATTGAACGATTCAGAATCGATTATTGGTTTCAAAAAATCATTTTTTTTGCGGGTGCGGATGTGCCTTCTCAGCCACCGTAGTTCTAAGCAAAACAAGGAAGCAGCGTGGGCTATGTACAGGCATGCAAGCCAAGCCGCGGTCTTTGAAAACAACCATTTGGAAACACTTTGGATTTTACCATCAACCCGGTCCGGGTAAGAAAGGGCTGGACGTGACTCATCCAATTTGCAGAGATTGCAACGGTAAAGTATTGCGTTTGGATTTGAAAGAATTGGGAAAAAATCGATTTGTGACCCCAAGAATTGATTCTGGATTGATTTGTTCGATTCCCAAAGATCCGCAGCCCAAGTGGTTAGCACGTTCGTCTCTCAGCGCTGGGGTCTTGGGTTCGGGTCCCCGTCTGAGTGGAGTTTCCATGTTCTCCCCGTGTCTGCGTGGGTTTTCTCCGGGGTCTCCGGTTTCCTCCCACAGTATAAACACATGGGGATCAGGTGAATTGGGTACTCTAAAAATTGTCCGTAGGTGTGTGTGTGTGTTTGTGTGTGTGTCACCCAGCGATGGACTGGCGCCCTTTCCTGGGCTTAGTTGTATAGTGTACTGCCCTGCCCTGCGCCCAGTGAGGGGGAAGGGGACTAACCGCGACCCAGATAAGGATTAAGTGGGTGTGATAATGGATGGAAAATCAGAATGTCTGGAGACATTAAAGTGAACTATGTTAGTTGTATGTGGTAAACCTGATTAACACTATATGATTTTAAAAATCCTAAATGATTTGGAAACTATAAGACATCTGACAAATAATGACATTTTTCTGTCCTTGATCGTTGTTATTCATAAAGGCACCCACACTGCACCATCAACACCACACACTGTATGAGTAAGACATCAAATCAATGGCTCCAAGCCTCAAAACCTTGTGGGAGACCCCTCGTGGGAACTAGATGTAAACAAACATGGCGGATGACAATGAAACCATTTCAGTGCTAGTTGAGTTTTCTGCTCATGACAAAGAAAAGGATGTTAAACCAGAACAGCTCACATTATAAAGTCCACCTCACTCACCATTTAACCACTTTTAACTTCTCCTGTACACACTCACACCTTCAATTCAGCTCAGTTCTCATTGGCTGATGATCTTTCAGGTAGAGAATGAGCTCCACCCCCTATTACAGGACACTCTAAATACTGAACGTTTATATTTATGGTTGGGGGTGCAGCCCTGACTGCACTGGGACAAAGTCAGTGAAGATAGGATTATAGACACTCCCACAGTACAGAATCATATGGGAAGACTGAATCTCAGTACAAACAGATCAGAACTACCAGAACTGAACTGAACAGCAATGTCTTGCATTGTTTGAGGCTCTAGTGTCCCAACTACTTACTGAATTAGGTTAACACTCAACACAGTCTGCACTTTCTTCTCTAGGCAGCTTTATAGGATCTAATTTACACTCAGACATCAATGTAATGGACAGCATGCTAACCAGCTAGCAATTCACAGCAGTGCTGTGTCGCCTCAAATCAGATACGAATAGAGTCTCTGCATTCTTACCTTTCCCCAGAAAGTGCAGGACTGAAAACTGTACTTCTGGTGGAGTAGCATGTAAATTTTAGTCCATATGTGCATGGCTTCAAGTGTTGTTTATCTGCTGCTTTAATTGGTTAATTTATCAAGTGTTTATTGAAGCCAAACTCTGAAAATTAACATAAGTTACTTAAATTAATCCACTTCAGTACACAGAGGAGAGCACAAACAACAATAGAAAATAGTTTTCTGCTCTTACAATTACATATCCTAACACAATGGTGGGTGGAGCTAAGAAAGAAGACATTTGTGCGTGGAGCACTGGGAAAACTAATTTGTGGGTGGAGCTAGGAGAAAATATTTGTGGGTGATGCTACAGAGTAACACATTAGGTGGAGCTATGAATGAAACATTTGTGGGTGAAGATATAAAGGAACACATTTTTGGGTGGAGCTATTAAAAAATATTTGTGGGTGGATCTATGAAAGTACACATTTGTTGGTGAAGATACAAAGGAACATATTTTGGGTGGAGCTATGCGAGAATACATTTGTGGGTGAAGCGACCAAGAAACACATTTGTGGGTGGAGCTATGAAAGAACAAATTTGTGGGTGGAGCTACAAAGGAACACATTTGTGAGTGAAGCAACCAAGTAACACATTTGTGGGTGGAACTTTGTAAAACATTTGTGGGTGGAGCTATGAAAGAACACATTTGTGGGTGGAGCTATGTACAAATGTGGGTGGAGCTACAAAGGAACACATTTGTGAGTGAAGCAACCAAGTAACACATTTGTGGGTGGAAATTTGTAAAACATTTGTGGGTGGAACTATGGTAAAACACATTTGTGGGTGGAGCTATGAAAGTTCTCTTTCAGAGAACAGAAAATGTGATCAAAGAAAGCTGCCTAAAAAGTAATAAAATCAGTAAAACACTACAGTAATGATACAGCGGCTGCTGAAACATATAAAACATGAGCTGGTGACTTGCTGAAAATCCAACTCCAGTAATAAGGACCCAGAATACATTAGAGCTGTTAAAAAATGCTGGAGTTAAACCAAAACAATTTGATGACATCTTAATTGGAACTAATTTAAAACTTCTTAATTAACATTTTCTTCTTGAAATGACCCTCAGGGACTGTGCATAACACATATGCTGCTTTAATTGTGCTAAATAGTCCTTAAACGCTATTAGAATTTAAACTTCTACACAGTCGCTGAAGCAGCCACATTCATACATACATTTAATGGAGATTTAAAGTCATATTTACAGTACTTTTATTAAATTACATTCAATTAGATGTTCAAAAAAAAGTTATCCAGACAGAAAGAGTCATAAAACACTAATATTAATTAATAAATAAGCTAAGACTTTTGCACAGTACTTTTTTACCCTCATTGATACATGCGTCCATATACACTCACAATACACATACATATAGTGGTGTGTAAAAGTTAGTGATCTTATGGTGAAAATGTATTTATTGGTGTTTTAAGCATAAATAAGTGAACCGTCTTCTATAGAGCACATGTTTTAATACCCACTTACTCTTACTTACTCACTTACTCATAATTAATTAATTTTACATTTGGAGATAAAATGTGTAACATGTGGCTTGTGTAACAGTTATTTGAAAGCGTTTTAAACTTTTTAAAAGTATTTTTAAACTTTAAAGCTCTTCACTTTGTTACCAAAAGGGATTACGTAGCTTACACAACTTTTGTTTGCTGAACTTTCACTTTTTGTGCTTGGTGCTACAAAAATGCTCAGTACGTCATCGACAACTGCCTTACCTTCACTCACTTATCTAAGATGTATATCTGCAAACACTAACACTGATTTTAGGTATATTTCTAGCATTATCAGGACATAGTCCCCACAAAGACATAAATACTTGTAACCCTACACACACACTTTTTTGGTATTACTATGAGTGATGAGCTTTAAGACTAATTAAAAGTCACTTTACCTTCACATCCTTGTATTTATTCTATTAATCTGTGGTGTAGGGTCATATGGGGGTGGGGGTGTTAAGGGTAAGCCATTTGCAGATAACTCAGAAAATCTCTCTTTTTGGAAAGTATGAAGATGGAAAAGCTAATAAAGGACTCCTAAACAGGTATGAATTACTGGAACTACAGTCACAAAAATGAAAGAAGACTATCACAGTGCATTCTAGTTAGCTTGAGAAAGGCTTCAATCTGTAATATTATGCACTTTCACAGAAATTAACTGTGAATGTGGCTTTTTCCAACTCTATGGCACCATTATTGAAGATTATGTGCACTCTAGCCTCGCTCTCATTGGAGATACCGCTGGGATCTCCACTCAGTTACCACCATTGAGCTTCGGAAACTCTTGTTCAAGAACAGAACTGTAGTCAATGTCCATTTCAGTTGTGTATAATATGGCGAGACATCAGTGAGACTCTACTGAGATATGATTTTACATGACTCATATACTAAGCAGTGCAGCTATGGATGGCATGTTTTAATCAGACCTTATTTAGACTATGATAATTGAGCACAGCTGTTTACATGATCACTTCACTTCAATGTGTGTTAAAAAGACTGACATGTATGATTGCAGTGCAGGTAGATGTATGTTCATTTATGATGAATGTTGGAGTGGAGGCTGGCACCTGTACAGCTGTCTTCATTGGTCGTCTGTTGCAACAGTGACACATTGAAGCCCTTAGTTATCCTCGTGGACACAGCATGGGACGTTGGTGTTTTCAGTGTACCAGTGTATCAGTGCACAGTACAGGAGGAAGAGTTGTATAATGTATCAGTGCACAGTACAGGAGGAAGTGTTGTATAATGTATAAGTGTACAGTACAGGAGAAAGTGTTGTATAATGTATCAGTGCACAGTACAGGAGGAAGTGTTGTATAATGTATCAGTGCACAGTACAGGAGGAAG
>BRDA01029678.1:0-11721 GCA_036984385.1 Crenuchus spilurus | reverse complement strand
ATATATATATATATATATATATATATATATATATAACGAGTATTCCAGGTAACAAGTCGAGAACTCGGAATATTTTTGTTCCAGGAAGCGAATAAAATTCCAAGTAACAAGTAGCGTAAATTAGTTCAAGTATGCCAACCGCTAGGGGCGCTGCGGTCGTAGCATCCCCTAGATGCTAGCATAGAAGAAGAGGTCAGTCAATACTTTTGACCGCTGTCCAGTGAAAGTGCTAGTGAAAGCGACGCAAAGAAAGCAAAAAGTAGTGACCAAGAAAGTTAGATACATTTTACTTTTACTTTTCATATGATAAGTGTAACCATGCCATACACGTACGCCCATCCTCCTGTCCTAATTAGCCACCAGCCTACAGGAGCACCGTCGGTCTCCCTCTCCTTAGCGGCCAGCCTACACGTCGTCATCTCGTTTATTTTTTTCTAAAAAACCCATATAAACACATTATTTAGCATATTAAAGTATACTGTATATTGGCCGGCTGACACGGATTAATCAGTTTTACATGTATTTTTATGGGGAAAATGCATCCAGCTAACGAGCAAACCAGCTAACGAGCTCGGCTCCTGCACGGATTAAACTTGTAAGTAGGGTTACCACTGTATGTTGCTAAACATAAGTGCACATATGTGCATGTGTTTTCAGGTCCTGTGCTGTGTAGATAAGCAGGGCATTCTGTCCTGGCCTAGTCCAAACCCAGGAAGATTTTGTTCTTCAGCAAAATACTTGAAGCAGAGAGGGTGAAACAGAATGAGAAAGACAGAGAGAAAGATAAAGAGGAAAATGGATCCAAAGAACAGTTTCAGGTATGGGGAAACTTGACCTATTTAAAGACAATAAAGCAGATTTGTTGATTTCTCTGCTCAAACACAGCTAATAAATGAAACAATCTACCAGCAACTCATGAGTCAAGTAATATCATAGGTGACCACAACAAAATGACAGTTGACACAATACAGGACCAAGCACTGCTATGAAATGAGTTGATTGTAGCTACTTTTAAGTAATGTTATGCTAAATTAATGTAAAATAACATTTCACTTAAAAATCATATTTACATATTTTTTTTTACACATACTTATGATATACATGGCTGACCAAGTCTGGATTTTGCTTTCGTTTTGAACTGGAGCTGCAAGGATGACATTGCTAATACATCTAGCTGACTAAGAATTTAGGAGTAGTATAAATGAGCTTTAAAAAATCAAAAACATATCTAATAACTAACAGTGAAACAACTAACTCTAAGCCGAAAATGTCAGTGTAATAACTGATCTGATCTGATCCCAGATCAGTCTTCTACCAGCCCTGCTGCTGTCTGAAGTTGCTGCCCATAGCAGTGAAGATGTACACAACTCAGTTATTTTGGTGGCTGTAAAGTAGTTCTAGTGTTTGTTAGCAATTTTTGTCTTACAGGTCCACTTCTAAACTAAAGAAGTAAAATTAGGACTTTTTAAACTCATGTTTTTGTGAAATATGCCTATAGATAGTTATACTAGCAAGATAGCCATATATTTAAACTTAACATAAAATTTAATGTAATCTTATCGACTTTTACTCATTATGCTGTGATTATGTGGAATAATTTTGCACAATAAAGGATTGAAATAATCAACATTCTTACCAGGGGATGCATAGATTACTCAACCAATAAATCCAACGATCAACTTTGAGTACAGTTGACAAGTACAGGACAATACCTGGAATACAGCCTGATTTTCATAGGGATGTACTATTTAACTGAAATGCAAAATAACCAGTTACAGACCATTTAGCACGAGTGCAGCCAAAAACACCTCAGTATCTATTCAGTACACATCTAATTTACTTGCAGGACTTACTTAACAGGACAGTATTTTTCTGTTCAGTGACTATCTCACTCTGAAAGGCTCAGTAGTGTGCAGATATGCCTACTATCATAGCATTTAGCTTAATAATCATTTTTGTCTCCCATCAGAGCTCAGATAGCCATAAAAGGCGAGATTGTGAAAGCTATGGTGATTTTAGCATGCAGTTTACATCACGGTCCATTTAACTCTGTGTGCACAGCATCTGAGACTGAAACTAACTGAAGTGAAACAAAAATTAATGTACAATGCATATCTCCCATCTCTAAATGCAACATTTGCTGCACGCTAGAACCTATAGACCCCACTAGGTGCTGACAAAGTAGTACTGGTCATCAACAACACTACATAGAAAGCTACTATAGGAAACAAAATTTATTTAAAAAATCTGGTGACCTGAATCCTCCACCTCTCTGACCACCTGATCCAGTTTGTCCTGCTTTGCATATGACCCTTCTCACAGCCAGTCTGCCCACTTTGGCGCTTTGGTGAAGGGGTAGCCATGATCTGGTGGTTAGTGACCCAGTCTTGTGACTGAATGGTTGCTGGTTCAATCCCCCTGAAGTCCCCTTGAGCACTGCTCCCTGGGTGAATCGAGGCTGCCTACCACTTCAGGCACAAATGCTCACTGCCCAGTAGTGTGTTTATTACTGTGTGTGTGTGTGTGTGTGTGTGTGTGTGTGTGTGTGTGTGTGTGTGTGTGTGTGTGTGTGTGTGTGTGTTTCACTGTATGGATGGGTTAAATGTGAAGGTCAGATTCCTCTGTTTGTAAGCACATTGGCCTATGATTGTGCACTTTCACTTTGAAGTTCAATATTTCACAACTCTATGTTAGAGAGCCATTGTACTTTTCTCAATTTCAAGCATCAAAGACAAGTGCTTCAACTCTATGTTCTTCTAATACATAACAAATGTATTCAATTAAACCTCTATGGCATAGGGTTGCCCTTGACTGGTGAGGCAACCAACACTGACTTTTGTATGATGACTGATAGACTTGAGATCACATGACTGCGCTGAATGAGGCAACACTTTTCAGTGCACACAAACGTGCAAAAGACCTGACTGCCAACCACCAATAAACTTCTTATCATCTTCTGCTTTTTACACATCCCACGCTCTACTTATATTCCTGATATAAATTTAAGTGTGTCCTTTTTCATGAAAAATGTATTTTTATTTATGTATTTATTTGTAAATATTATACAATGATTTGTTTTATACAATTATTTATAAGTGCATTTATTTATTTATATTTATGTCATTTTTCATTCTGCATATGCAGAAAGTTGTCTTTTTGCAGCTTTCTTTCTCTCTTTCTGTGTGTGCACCTACAGTTTGCAACCTTTGCCCCTCCCGTGCTCTGCCCCCTTCTTGTGAGGGTGCAGACACATGGTGTAACTGGCTAATCCCACGTGACTTAATGAAAAAAGAGGAAAAAACTGATCCAGCTCCGATTGTTCACTTCAAAGAGTGTTCACTCTCTCCGACTCTAAGAGCTGTTTCGTTCGTGAACGACCCATCACTAGCAAGTAGTGTTGCATAAGTATTTGTTTTTCATGTTTTTAAATAGATATAAATTCACACAAAAAATTCTACATCTGCATTAAAGACCCACATTTCATTGTTTAAATACGTAATTTATTTGAAAAAATACTAAAAGTGCATTTTTTTGTTTGTTGCCTTAAGGCAACATTGTGCAGTTAGTCAGTTTTAGGTAAAATGCAGCTCTATAGGGTTTAAGTCTGAAGATTGACTAGGCCTGTCTAAAACCTTTGACATCTTGCCCCTTATGAGCTCCTTTGTATGCCATAACATTACGTCCACCGTGTTTCACAGATGAGCTTGTATGTTTTGTATCATGAGCAGATCCTTTGTTTCTCCAAAATTTAGCCTTTCTTCATATTGTTAAAGGTTAATCTTTATCTCATCAGTCCATAAATGATCATGCTGAATCCCTACATCTTAGAAAATTCATCAGTAGTTTTTAGGTCTTCCTCTAGTTTTGATGACCACTGCTATATACGTTTGCAATTACACATCATTCAGTGACAATGCATATGATACAACACATTATAGGTATTCCATGTCAACATCATTTATATGTTTTAAGTCCAAAACAAAGTGACACTCTCTAAAATGTAAAATTTATAGCAGGGGTATTGTAACACAAGACAGTTGCTGGTTGATAAATTAATGTGAATGTTCCTAAAGCTCAACATGGCAGCTGACTCACAGAAAATTCAACACTTCAACAAACACAGCCAGTCAGCCTGCAGGTAACAGGCAGTCAGCCATGCCCCTTTCCTTAGGTATGGAGTTATGCACGTACATAATAGACCGTCTGCACCTCCAGTCTGATAAAACTCATTTATCAAAATGTTTTTTTAAACACTTCTGTGTTTTCTTGTCCTTTAAAAAATAGCAACCTGGCCTGTACAGCTGAAATAACATCCCAAGGGCACTGCAAAGATAACTAAGTGGACAGACTTGCCTATATGGACTTTTTTATGATGAATAGAACACAGTGTTTGACATGGTCTCATTCTCAAGAATATGTTATTTTTAAATGAGATAGTACAAATGCACTTCTCCCCTTTATCTAACAGAGACATCCTCTCTGCAGTTTGGAAATGCTGAGTCTCTCGGTGGGTCAGGGGCATTTTGATGACACTCATGTACAGTTTGATGACATGCAGTGGCAGTGCCATTTCCCATCTCTGAAACCACTGGGGCTGGCCTTACAACTCCTGCTCTGCAACCCAGCAGTGGCAGCCTGCATCCTCCGCCTCTCAGACAACCTCACTCATGCTGCCCTGCTTCACACACGGCCTCCCTGCCAGCCAGTCCACCCACCTTCGGGCCTGTATCAGCTTCCGAAGATTCTAGGTGAGTCAAGGTCAAGTAGATCAGTAGTTGTCAAAGCCAGTTCTGGGGCTCAATTTCAAGTACTACCTAGACTAAGACTCTTGAGGGCAGGTTTTAAACTGGTTGACCTATCCATGCTCTACCCACAAACATGTTCTTTCATAGTCAATAGGAAGGAAAAATCCAAAAGGAGATATCTTTAATACATCAGTAGTTTCTCCTGGACAACACTAAAATCAGATATAAACACAGAGACTTTAGCTTAAAGGCCTCAGTAATCTCATGATTACTCAACAAAGTCTCACATTGTGATCAGATTTGTCAAATGATAGCAGTCATGTTTTCTAAACATAGGTAATCTCAGTATGAACTCAACCAGGACTGAAAGCATTCTCAATCTTTATGCTGGGAAGAATTGTGGTGTATCTTTTATCTACTTTTTGTTTTATGCTATTTCTCATAAGAAAGGTCTCCTGAGGTACCAGAAAGAAGAGAAATATTTGAAACCTCTGGGAGCGAGTATGGCCCTCCTATAGCTTTGCATTGTATCATAAAATGTAATTTATTGAATGGCGTAAAGGAATATTTTTGAATGCATAGTTAACTGCTTAACTAAATAAGTTTCTCAGTAGTTAAGAATATTGTCCACATCTTTTATCTTGAAGGTACTTTTGTGAAACTGGATAATCATTCCTTAATTCTAATGGAAAAGTTTTGAAGCATTATTGATTTCAGGAAATAAAGTTTTGCATGTGTGTAAATACTTACACAGTCATGATAGGTCTGGTGTAGAATTTTTGTCATGTGAACAAGTATAAACAAATGTTATGTTGTGTTAACGTTGCTAGCTAGTTAACTTAATGAATTTTACACTGCCCGCTTGTGGATGTGTTATTTTCCACATTATACTTGCCTTTAACACTGATGTACCAACAAAACAGAAAACATGGTAATAAAAACATGAGCTGTATTAAGAAAGTAAAGTTACTTAATGATAATGATGAAAAGAAATGAGGAGAAATTTTTAGGTCTTGTCAAGAAAAAGAATAAGCCACAAAAAAAGTGCTGAAATCATTCACTCACAGATGCTTGTTGTAGTTGCAAGACAGGACGGGGCACCTACCAATATTATGAGATACGACGTTCACTATATTGCATAAACAAAACATGAAAATAACAGGTTTAATTCTGGTTAGGGTGGCACAATGGCTTCATGGATAGCACATTTGTCTCTCAACACTGAGGTCTTTGGTTCCCCTTCTGGGTGGAGTTTGCATAACCTCCAGGGTTTCCTCCCACAGTTTTAAAAACATAGAGGTTAGGCGAATTGGGCTTAGTTGTCCTGGGCTTGGTTAAGCTACTGTAATGCCCTGTGCCCAGTGAGAGAGTAGTAGACTCACCTGATCAGGATTAAACTGAAGATAATGGATAGAGCCTGGTTAATACATGGATGTGAGACCTCCAAAGACAACTTGTGTGGATGCTAGAACTGGTGTTGGTGGACAATAAACCCAATTTTGTGATGGGGAGAGTGTACTGTATAAATGTTGCCATCTTTCAGATTAATTTACTTAGTATTACATTTCTACAGCACCTTTATAGACACATGGGATGGACATTCGACTCACTGTGACCCTCACCAATGGTCAACATCCACCTGGATGACTCACCACGTTAGCTAATAGACAAAGAGGTGATGAGAGACTAAACTCATTTTTGAAAATGGAGATGATTAGGAGTAAGAAATTAGGCCACACCCCTACTTTTTTAGAGGAAATTATCATATTTTCCTGACCTCAGAGAATCAGGACTTTGGTTTTATGTTTAAACAATGTGCAATAACTTCTCATTCTTATATCAGAGTTTTGTATTGCTTATTCAACCTCACAGCAGTAGTTATAACAGAATGCTTTTGTTGACAGAACATACACAAGTGAACTGAGGAGATAGAGGTTGGCCATATAAAACCCCAGATGGTTTCCTAGTACTGTGAGAGTGGAGTTAAAAAAAATGCCATAGTTATAGCTGAACAGCTATAATAAAGAACCTATTCAATCAAAGTGAAGTGCCACTTTGAGCATAAGCTCACTCTAATTCTCGATTAACCTGAAAACCATCAAAGCTCCATCAAGCAGATCACCTGCACATATTCATTTAATTCACACTAAACTTGATTGTGTGTGTGTGGGTGGAAGGTTTCTCTCCTTCAGCCCAGGACGCTTTCCAAAAGAGGCTGAGTATGGCTGCTTACACCCTACCCACAATCCCTTGCGCTGCAGGAGCAGGGCTGATGGCCCCTCCTCCTATGTCCATGAGACGGCTTCCGTTTTCACATCTCATCAGCTTGTTGGTGCACCACACATACACTGGTGAGCACAGGCAGATGCCCTCACTTATTAATTATTAATATTAGTAATTATTAATATTAATTTTATTTCTCATCCATGTAGTCTACAATGGCTCAGCCAAAAAGCAGTCTTATATAAATGTCTGAAGACCCCTTGCTAGTTTTCATTAGTAACTGGTTAGTAACTTTCCATTAAAATGTTCAGAAACATGTTCTTTTTCAATTACTAACCCAAATAATTTAACCTGCAAACCTTGATAGCATATAGAGTACAATTTCCCCCTTACTGCTACCATAGTCACCCAACCAAGCTGCAAGTTTCTGTAAAATAGTAACTCAAGTACAAGCTAAATTTTCAAGTACAAAAATATTGAGCAACTCAGCATTGCACTAGAATTTAAAATGTCCAGCATCTATCCAGAATAGGAACTGAAAACGCTACTAAACGCCAAAGTCAAATGTGTGACCAATAGCATATTAGCAGGTGTGACCAATTCCAATACAGATACTGCCATTAGTGTAATATAAGGTACAAACATAAAATAAATGGTTATCAATTTTTTTAATCTGAATTTAATTACATCACTAATTCAATTAATTGTAATAGTAATTAAAATTTTACAATTGTAATTGTATTCAAATATGCAGTTTTATTATCAGTCTCTCAATTCTGGCCCACTTGTCTTTCCAACTTTGCTTCAGTTTATTTAGGTTTGGGGACTTTCGTTTATGTACAGTTCTTTTAAGCATTTCAATTGTGTTGAGGTCTGTACTTTAACTGGGCCTTTGCAAGAACTTGGATTCTTTTCTTTTTCTGCCATTCAGTTGTAGATTTGCTGGTGTGCTTGAGATTATTGTTGTTTTGCATGACACAATGTTAGCCAAGCTTAATCTGCCCAATAGATGGCCTCATATTTAACTCTAGAATACTTTGGTATACACAGGAGTTTGTGGTCAACTCAATGACTGCAAGGTGCCGAGGTCCTGTGTCTGCAAAACAAGCCAAAATCATCAACCCTCCACCATCGTGCTTGACAGTTGGTATTTCACCAAATATGGTACTTTGCATTGTGGCCAAACATCTACACATTATTATTGTCTGTACAAAGGACATGGATCCAGAAATATTGTGGTTTATTGAGATGCAACTTTGCAAACTTAATCCATGCTGTCATGTTCTTTTTATAAAAAACAGAGGCTTTCTCCTTCCCAACAAGCCTTACTTGTTCAGTCTTTTTCTAATTGTATTGTCACAAAGTTGAACATTTAACATGCTAACTGAAGCCTGTAGAGTCTGAGATGTAGTTCTTTGGTTTTTTGCAGTTTCTCTGAGCATTGCACAGTTGGAAGTTTAGCAACTGTCTTGAATGTTATCTACTTGTTAATAATCTGTCTCATTGTAGATGAGATGATGTAATTCAAATTGTTTGGATATGTTCTTATAACCCTTGCCAGAATGATTGGCAGCACTTCTCTAAGATCACTGCTGAGGCCAAAACTGCCAAACCTGCTTTTATAGAGGTGCTCACACTTCTATAAAATTAATTAAGGACATTTTATTTGCAGCACCTGGCTGCTACCTATCCTATTTCTATGTAAGCACTTATAGTGTACAGTGGTGCTTGAAAGTTTGTGAACCCTTTAGAATGTTTTATATTTCTGCATAAATATGACCTAAAATATCATCAGATTTTCACGCAAGTCCTAAAAGTAGATAAAGAGAACATACAGTAGTTAAACAAATCAGACACAAATATTATACTTGCTCATTTATTTATTTATGATCCAATATGACATATTTATGAGCAGCAAAAGTATGTATCCACATGCCATGCAATCTGCATTTATAAGCAACTGGTCATAAGAAAGAATGGGTCATTCTAAGGACTCAGTGAATTTGAGCTTGGTGCTGTAATATTTTGCTCCCAATGCAACAGGTTGGTTCACAAAATTTCTTCCCTCCTACATATTTAACAGTTAAGGAGTGTTTTGGTGTTATATAAAGTATGCTCCCACCGGACTCTGGAGCAGCAGAAATGTATTCTGTTGAGTGACAAATCACCTTTGTCTAACAGGGCATCTGATGGATGAGTCTGGGTTTGGTGAATGCCAGGAGGTTACCTGCCTGACTGCACTGTGACAACTGTACGGTTTAGTGGAGGAGGGATAATGCTGTGGGGTTTTCAGGGGTTTGCTCCTTAGATCCAGTGAAGAGAAATCTTAATGCCCATCATAAGATATTTTAGAAAATATTTTAGTGTTTCCATATTTGTGGGGGCAGTTTGTTGAAGACCCTTTTCTGTTCTAACATGACTGTGCTGCTGTGCACAAAGCAAAGCCCATAAAGTCACGGTCGGGTGAGTTTGGTATGGAAGAACTTTGACTGGCCCACATAGAGCTGTGACCTCAACCCCGTCAAACACCTTTGGGATGAAGCAGAACAGAGACTGTGAGTCAGGCTCTCTCATACTCTCATCCTATCCTCGGTGCCTGACTGGAGGAATGGGCAAAAATTCCCACCTGTACTCTTCAAAATCTTTCCTAGAAGAGTGGAAGCTGTTACAGCTGCAAACTGGGACAACACCATATTAATGCCTCTGGATTTAGAATGAGATTCTATAAGAGCTTCTGTAGGCCTAATGTGTAGGTGCCCCAATACTTTCCTTATAGTGTAGTGGAGTAGAGGTAAAAACATTTTTTAAATATATAGATTATATTTCCACCAAACTTTAAATAAGAACATGTCATTAAGTGTAATTTACTATATCATCATTTTAATGTCAATTAAATTCAACTACCTTCACATTACTTAAACGATACAAATCTATACTGGTGGCTGTAAGCTTCCAGTTATCTTGTAACTCCACTCCAAATTGAAGAAGCAGATTTTAAAGACCAGACATGTTTTGGCTCATAAACTCTCAATGGGGTAAGAAGGAAATTGTGTAAACTTGATTTTTTGACCGAACTATCACTTTAATTCACATTGGCAGTACTGCTCACACATTAGGTCACGACCCACCACCACTGCAGGGAAAACACACAGAGATTCAGGCTGACCTCTATAAACCCATCTCTCTGAGTCACCCCTGAAGCAGACCCCAGTGTCAAGCTGCATCAGCTGATGCTAACTAGGCACTGCCCCTCTGCGACACAGTTGTCCTGATACATGAATCGACCCCAAATCTGCTCAGTGCAAAATGCCACAAAATTCACTAAAGAGCTTTTTATAGCTCAGGCAGTGTGTTGACGTCACTGTCTCTTTTTCCTTATATTCAGTTAGGTCTGTAAGCTGTAGGGGTGTAATGCAGTGCTGTTATATGTATCTGTAAACATCAGTTTCTGTATATGCATTCAGATTTAACTGAAAGTAAGCATGTTTAACTGGTCCTTTAAAATACATTTCATTTGAATCTCAAAATTTCAATTCTTATCAACAGAAACTGTGTGTGATGAACTCATCTTTCAGTCAGTAAATACACCATTAAAACAACATTAATATACAACATTAAAACTAATTTGATGAGAGGCCCTGAGTGGCTCAGCAGACTAAGACGCTGACACTATGACCAGAGGATTGTGAGGTTGAATCCCAGTCATGCTGTTTGCCATCAACAGGAGCAAAAGTTGGCACTAGGCCAAATCTCTGTGGGTGGGTAAATGGTGCCTTCTCTCTATCATTCACACATTGCAATGTCTGCTGGCTCATACATCTACTGATTGGTCTATTTGGAGATGGGAATTCTGCGCTTTCCTCCGAGTGCTTGGCTCCCCAGTGACGGTGTACCAGCGGTAGTTTGAAAAGAGGCGGTGGCCGCATCACACGCAGCGGAGGAGTCGTGTGCTTGTCTTCACCCTCCTAGAGTCAGGGAAAGTGCAAAGTGATGGGGAAAGCCCCCTAGCAGATGGGATGGGTTAACTGGCCACTACCACATTAGGCAAGGGATATAAATTGGCCAAAAAATAATAATAATAATAATTTGACAATATAGATAATATACTGTTGCTGACCCACCTTACTTAGTAAGAAAGTGTCTTGACATCCAAGATTCTTTACTACCTGGAAGTTGAGGTAGAGCTGCCATAGGTCACACTTGCTGTTCCTGCACGTCCCACAGAGGATCAGTCAGATTGAGTTCTGGGAAATTTGGAGGTAGGAACTCATCTGTGCTGCCTCTTTTGAGATGCTCCTACTCAATCATGTTTTCTCCATCATCCACACAGACATTATCTAGACAACATCTAGACTATTAATAGTCCAACTTTATATGAGAAGGATTCTTGAGGCACCTAAAATGTAAGTGTTGTATGGCATATTGGAGACAGTGTGGTACTCGTGGACGTAACACCAAAATTGTGCCCAGGTCCCCCTCCCCCCATTATTATATACAAATTCCTTTAATATTTAAAGAAAAATACAATTCCAGACTCATCAAGGGCCCTCCCCCCACTTGGGGCCCTCGTAACTCAGTCCCACTTTTCCCCCCACACTACGCCCCTTGTACTTAAGCAGTAATCAGCTAATAGTACACCTCCTGTTACCTTTATATAAATGCTTAATGTGTCCATTTTGAATAATGTATTTGCGTTACATCCTGAATTTTGCGAAGTAAATAGCATTTTGTAAAACCTTCTCTAGCACTGCAA
>BRDA01029671.1:3502-16513 GCA_036984385.1 Crenuchus spilurus | reverse complement strand
TATTTCGACCAAGAGAATCACATTCTCTTCATTTACTCCTCTCTCTGAGGAGGAGGCACTAGCCCTCCTAACATGTAGCCGCCATACTACATGCCTGCTTGATCCGATACCATCAGACCCCACCAGGGATACCATAGCAACAGCTTAACAACAACCTCAGTTACCATACTAACACCTTAGCAACCACCTCATACCATAGCAACACCTTAGCAACCACCTCATACCATAGCAATACCTTAACAACCACCAGGTATATCATATCAGCAGCTTAGCAAACACCTCAGTTACCATAGCAAAACCTTAGCATCCACCTCAAATACCATAGCAACAGCGTAGCAGCCACCATGGATATCATAACAGCACCTTAACAACCACCTCAGATACCATATCACCACCTTGGCAACCACCTCAGTTACCATAGCAACAGCTTAGCAACCACCAGGGATACCATAGCAACAGCTTAGCAACCAAATCTGATACCATAGTAACAGCTTAGCAACCATCTCAGGTACCATACCAACAGCTTAGCACCCACCTAGGGTTACCATATCAACAGCTTAGCAACCACCAGGGATACCATAGCAACAGCTTAGTAACCACCATGGATCCCATAGCAACACCTTAGCAACCACCTCAGATACCATAGCACCACCTTAGCAACCACCAGGGATACCATAGCAACAACTTAGCAACCACCAGGTATACCATATCAGCAGCTTAGCAAACACCTCAGTTACTATAGCAAAACCTTAGCATCCACCTCAAATACCATAGCAGCACCTTAACCACCACGGATACTATAACACCTTAGCAACCACCTCAGTTACCTTAGCAACCACCAGGGATATTATATCAACAGTTCTACAACCACCTTAGATACCTTAGCAACCACCATGGGTACCATAGCAACAGCTTAGCAACCACATCAGTTACAATAACAACCACCAGGTATACCATAGCAACAGCTTAGCAACCACCAGGTATACCATATCAGCAGCTTAGCAAACACCTCAGTTACCATAGCAACACCTTAACAACCACCATGGATACCATAGCAACAGCTTAGCAGCCACCAGGTATACCATATCAGCAGCTTAGCAAACACCTCAGTTACCATAGCAAAACCTTAGCATCCACCTCAAATACCATAGCAACACCTTAACAACCACCATGGATACCTTAGCAACACCTTAGCAACCACCTCAGTTACCATAGCAACAGCATAGCTACCACCAGGGATTCCATAGCAACAGCTTAGCAACCACCAGCTATACCATATCAGCAGCTTAGCAAACACCTCAGTTACCATAGCAACACCTTAGCATCCACCTCAAATACCATAGCAACAGCTTAACAACCACATGAGTTACCATAGCAACACCTTATCAACCACTTCAGATTCCATAGCAACACCTTATCGACCACCAGGGACACCATAGCAACGGCTTAGTAACCACCAGAGACACCTTAGCAACAGCTTAGCAACCACCAGGGATACCATAGCAACAGATTAGCAACCACCAGGGATACCATACCAACAGCTTAGCAACCACCAGGGATACCATAGCAACAGCTTAGCAACCACCAGGGATACCATAGCAACAGCTTAGCAACCACCAGGGATACCATAGCAACCACGTCACATACCATAGCACCACCTTAGCTACCACCTCAGTTCCCTTAGCAACCACCAGGGATATTATTTCAACAGTTTTACAACCACCTTAGATACCTTAGCAACCACCATGGGTATCATAGCAACAGCTTAGCAACCACATCAGTTACCATAGCAACACCGTATCAACCACTTCCAATACCATAGCAACACCTTATCAACCACCAGAGACACCATAGCAACAGCTTAGCAACCACCAGGGATACCTTAGCAAAAGCTTAGCAACCACCAGGGATACAATAGCAACAGCTTGGCAACCACCAGGGATACCATAGCAACAGCTTGGCAACAACCTCAGTAATCATACTAACACTTTAGTAACCACCTCATACCATAGCAACACCTTAGCAACCACCTCATACCATAGCAACACCTTAACAACCACCATGGATACCATAGCAACATCTTAGCAACTACCTCAGATACCATAGCAACACCTTAACAACCACCAGGGACACCATAGCAACACCTTAGCAACCAGCAGGGACACCATAGCAACCCCTTAGCAACCACCTCAGATACCATACCAACAGCTTAGCAACCACCAAGGATACCATAGCAACAGCTTAGCAACCACCTAAGATACCATACCATCAGCTTAGCAACCACCATGGATACCATAGCAACAGCTTAGCAACCACCAGGGATACCATATCACCACCTTAGCAACCACCATGGGTACCATAGCAACAGCTTAGCAACCACATCAGTTACCATAGCAACATCTTATCAACCACTTCAGATACCATAGCAACACCTTATCAACCACTTCAGATACCATAGCAACACATTATCAACCAGCAGGGACACCATAGCAACACCTTAGCCACCACCTCAGATACCATACCAACAGCTTAGCAATCACCAGGGATACCATAGCAACAGCTTAAGAACAACCTCAGTTACCATACTAACACCTTAGCAACCACCTCATACCATAGCAACTCCTTAGCAACCACCTCATACCATAGCAACAGCGTAACAGCGTATCATAGCAGCACCTTAGCAACCACCTCAGATACCATATCACCACCTTGGCAACCACCTCAGTTACCATAGCAACAGCTTAGCAACCACCAGGGATACCATAGCAACAGCTTAGCAACCACCAGGGATACCATAGCAACAGCTTAGCAACCACATCTGATACCATAGTAACAGCTTCGCAACCACCTCAGATATCATAGTAACAATGTAGCAACCACCTCGGTTACCATAGGAACAGTTTAGCAACCACCTCAGGTAGCATAGCAACAGCTTAGCAACCACCTCAGGTACCATACCAACAGCTTAGCACCCAGCTAGGGATACCATACCAACAGCTTAGCAACCACCAGGGATACCATAGCAACACCTTAGCAACCACCTTGGATACCACAACAGCACCTTAGCAACCACCATGGATATCATAACACCTTAGCACAGGGGTGTCTAAACTTTTTTCACTGAGGGCCACATACATAAAAATATAGGAGGGGCTGGGCCACTTACTAGAAATTAGGTATATAGCCTTAACTTTAGAGTGAACTATGTGCTAATTGAATATCAGATAAAGTCAACATCATCTGCGCAAAACAAAGAACAAGGAAAAATTATTGAATTCTCTTCCCAAGCAGTTCAGTCATGTATCTGTAATGGAAAGATGTTTTAAACATGTTAGTACATTCATATTTAATAGAAATACACACTACTTTCTGGTCTTTATCCTGCACATAGAAAATTAATGAGGGGAGTGAGAGAAGATACACAGGGAGAGCAAGAATAGACTCATACACACAGAAAACACATGTAAACACACACACGCATACACACACTCACACGATGTAAAGAAAGACACCACACAGTGAGAGAGAAGAAAGAAATATTAAGCTATCTGCAGGGTTCAAGTAGTTCCTTTAGCTTTTGTAGTTTGACAATGTCCAAATTCAAGTTGAAGTTCTTAGAACATATTTTATTTAGTTGTAATGGACAGTAAGTTCAATCAACATGATAATAGCAGTCCATCTAACTAAAACACAAAATCACTTTTTAGAGTGTAGTTCCTCTAGCTTTTGTAGTTTGACAAGCTCCTGTGCAATTAACATGGTAGCTGGAGTTTTGCAGTCAGTGTAGTAGTTAGTGCAGATTTGTTTCACTGGATTCACTTCACCATCTCTAATGCTGAATTTCATGTTGTTGCAGTGTCCTGAAAGAGCGATTCTTGCTTCTGCCCAGTGCGACTTGCTGCTCTCTTAATACATGTGCGTTTGATGGACTATACTTAAAGTGCCCAACAATCTTGCATCATTTAGCCAAAACACTGAATCCACTGTTGCGAAACTGTGACCGTTCTTTGCAGACTGTGGGCCATGCAGGGCAAATGTTCAAATGGAAAGAGCCTCACAGTTGCAACCATGTTACCAGCACTGTCTGTGCCAAGTGTAGTAAGTTTATCCAGCATGGTCTGGTTTGGCGGTACAGTGTACCAGGTCCACCTCATAGGTCACAGGTCAGCCTCCACCGGAAGTAAATGCCCAGCTGCATTAATTGCGTTATTTTTTTTTTTTACGCGTTAAATATTTTACATTAATTGCTACAATTAACATTAATTTTGACAGCACTAATTTTTTAAATTGTATTTTACATAACTTATAAAACTTTTTCTCCAAGCTTGGTGTATTAAAAAAATTTTAGTTTTCAGTTAAATATGTTCCGAAATTAATATTCACATTAAGTGTAGACCTTAATCTTAAGTCATCAAAAGGAATTTAATCTTTAAATGCATTTAGGAAATGTTTGTTAGATACCCACTAAATCAAGTTTTGGTGACAATGTGTTTATAGTGTGGGAAGAGGTTTATTCAGAATAATCTAAAAGTACACCTGCATATACTATTCTAAAGTGAAGGCTTAAACCAAAGCCTCAAAGTTGACCATGAGTGCAAATGGGCAAATTAAATAAACCAGTTATTTATCCAGTTTGAGAGAGACTCCCCTCCTATTCAACTATGTGTGTCTACTGCGCAGTTTAACTCTCCTAGGCATGGAGTTTACACCAAAGCTTCACAGGTTGCCACTGGAATGTTTTTGCACTCCTCTATGATGACATCACAGAGCTGGCAGATATTCAAGACTTTGAGCTCCTCCAACTTCCACTTGATGATGCCCCAAAGATGTTCTTTTGGGTTTAGGACATGCTTGGCCAGTCCATCACCTTTACCTTCAGCCTCTTCAATAAAGCAGTGGTCGTCTTAGAGGTGTGTTTGGGGTCATTATCATGCTGGAACACTGCCCTGCGACCCAGTTTCCGGAGGGAGGGGATCATGCTATGCTTCATTATTTCACAGTATATATTGGAGTTCATGTGTCCCTCAATGAAATGCAACTCCCCAACACCTGCTGCACTCATGCAGCCCCAGACCATGGCATTGCCACCACCATGCTTGACTGTAGGCATGACACACTTATCTTTGTACTCCTCACCTGATTGCCGCCACATCATCTGAACCAATCAAATTAATATTGGTCTCATTAGACCATAGGACATGGTTCCAGTAATCCATGTCCTTTGTTGACAGCAAACTGTTTGTGGTCTTTCTTCTGTACAGACTTCAGAAGAGGCTTCCTTCTGGGGTGACAGCCATGCAATTTGATGTAGTGTGCGCCGTATGGTCTGAGCACTGACAGGCTGACCCCCCACCTCTTCAATCTCTGCAGCAATGCTGACAGCACTCCTGCGTCTATCTTTCAAAAATGGATATGATGCTGAGCACGTGCACTCAGCTTCTTTGGACGACCAACGCGAGGTCTGTTTTGAGTGGACCCTGCTCTTTTAAAACTCTGGATGATATTGGCCACTCTGTATCAGGGTGTTGGCCATCTTCATGTAGCAATGGGCATCTTCATTCAACAATTCATTTTTTAAGATCCTCAGATAGCACTTTTCCACCAAAATAACTCTGGTTCTTGAACTGGTGCCGTTCGGGCTTATGAGAACCTCGGTGCTTTTTAGCCCGAATTTCCAGTAGTTGAACCGAGGATACATCACGGTGTACGTCGTCAACAAAGCGGAATTATAAACAAAGATGGCGGAGCGCATCGACTACTTGCGAGCATTTGTGCTCTTGGTACAAATGCTTGTTTCACTTCACAAGTCAAATCTAGAGCCGGTACATTCCCTCGTCCAGCTCCACTGCGCGATAGCTCCTTTTTAGAATCTCTGTAGTCCTTTTTTAGCTTATTTAGCTTATTTATCACTTGCTCTCTTGAACAAACAAAACCTGCCCGAGCTAAATCCTCTACCAGCTCTCTGTAGATTTTCTCCTTTCTAATACTCCCCTCAAGTTTCTCCTGAAACTCTGGAGAACACCAAATAGATAACAAAAACTGAGTTTATTCAATGGACCACTGTATGCAACGAGTCGCCTCAGTGCGCATGCGCTTTTGGTTCGCACTGAAAAGCCAAGTATTTTTTTGTTCCTGCTGCGAACGAACATTCCTGGTTCGGGGCGCTATTTTTGTTGGTGGAAATGCGCCGAACGGTTCAAAATTAGGTTTGTGAACCAGAACAGTGTCGGTTCCGTGTTGGTGGAAAAGCGCTAAGAGAGTTCTTTGCCATGAGGTGCCATGTTGGAACTTTCAGTGACCAGTATGAGAGTGTGAGAGCTGTACTACAAAACTGAACACACCTGCTCCCTATGCACACCCAAGACCTAGTAACACTAACAAGTCACATGACATTTTGCAGGGAAAATGACAAGCAGTGCTCAATTTGGACATAGGGGGTGTAGTCTCTTAGGGGTGTACTCACTTTTGTTGCCGGTGGTTTAGACATTAATGGCTGTATATTGAGTTATTTTGAGGGAAGAATAAATTTACACTGTTATATAAGCTGCACACAGACTTTTTCATTGTGTCAAAGTGTGATTTTGTCAGTGTTGTCCTTTGAAGATATACACTGTGTGCACAATTATTAGGCAAGTCTTATTTTTGAGGATTATTTTAATTAATCGCCAACTACAGTGCTCTTGGTTAATCCAAAATGTCAATAAACCTCAAACATTAATGTTTCACAAAGTAAAAGTGAAGTTTGGGCTTTCTTTTGAGAATATCTGTATATGCAAAATTATTAGGCAACTATTATGGTGCAGAATTATTATGCAGCTAAATAAAACACATTTTCACATGTCACTTTTTTATTTTCATCTGTTCAAGTGAGAATTACAAACAAACTCAAATCCTTCCAATAAGGATTTCTGACATATAAAAAAAAGATCAGTGACCAATATAGCCACCCTTCTTCTCAATAACAGTGATAAGCCTTCCATTCATGGAGTTTGTCAGTTTCTTGATCAGTTGATGATCAACTTTTTGTGCAGCAGCAACCACAACCTCCCAGACACTGTTTAGAAAGGTGTACTGTTTCCCTTCACGTAAATCTCCCGTTTAAGAATTGCCCACAAGTTCTCAATTGGGTTCAGGTCAGGTGAAGGGGGCCACATCATATATTTTTCATCTTTAATGCCTTTACTGGCCAGCCATGCAGAGGTGTACTTGGATGCATTGGAGCATGATGGAGCATTGTCCTGCATAAAAATCAGTCTTTTTGAAAGATGCAGACTTCTTCCTGTAACACTGCTTAAAGAAAGTGTCTTCTAACACTGGCAGTAGGCTTGGGGATTGATTTTGAGCCCATCTCCAACCCGGCAAGATGGCGGCACACAGTAGTGCTGCGGCTTCTCACGCTCCCAGCATACCCAGTTTTTAGTAGTTTGTCGGTTTACATCGGTTCTGACTTTGAATTCACGCGCCCTAGGCGGTTGAGTTACAGTCGAACTGATCTCAGGCAGATTAGACAGTTTAGCCACAGAAACAGCAACTTTGGACAACAATGTTTGAGCTAAGCAAGGCAGGCTACAGCTTCTCCGGACACCGGCCCGCTGGACTGTAACTCAGCCCAGCAGGAGGAGACGAGACCGGCATCAGAAGCGACGAAAACTGGGCGGCATGCTAGCTAGGCTAAGAGCTAATGCGGATCGTCCCCCAATCCCATCTCTTTTCCTCTCCAACATCTGCTCTCTGGACAACAAGCTGGACCTCCTGCGGCTAAGGATGAATGTTTCTGTAGAGATGAGGAACTGCGCGGTGATCTGTCTCACAGAAACATGGCTGAACCAGACCATGCCAGATCTGGCCTTCCAGCTGGCCAGCCGGCAGCTCTTCCGAGCGGACCGTACTTAGCAGCAGTTTGGGAAAAGCAAAGGGGGCGGCTTAATAATCTACATCAATGAAGGTTGGTGTACAAACTGTGTGTTAGTAAACAGCCACTGCTCTGAGGCGATAGAATTGTTGACTATCAAGTGTAGGCCACACTATCTCCCTCATGAAATCACGGCTGTGTTTGTCATAGCTACATACATAGCACCGGATGCTAATGCTAACAATGCACTGAAGGAGCTCCATGACAACATTAGCTCACTTCAGGAACAAGCATCCGGAGGCGTTTTATGTGGTTGAGGGTGACTTTAACCATGTAGACATGATGAACTCACTACCGAGGTTTCATCAACATGTGAACATTCCAACACGGGGAAATAACACACTCGACCGTGTGTACACTAACATCAAAGACGCTTTTCGAGTCGTCCCCCGCCCCCAACTAGGACTGTCTGATCATATCTCTCTATTAATTGTTCCGAAATTCCACCCCCAACTGCAACGCTCCAGACCCACACAAAAGACCATCACTGTGTGGCCCAGCGACGCAGATGCTGTGCTGCAGGACTGCTTTGAACGCACAGACTGGCAGGTTTTCAAGGAGGCTGCTGAGAGTGAGGGGAAACTGGACCTAGAGGATTATACATCTGCTGTCCTCGGGTACATTAGCAAGTGTGCAGGTGACATCACCACCACCAAGACTGTGACCTGCTACCCGAACCAGAAACCCTAGCTGAATGCAGAGGTGCGCTCTCTGCTGAAAGCTAGGGATACTGCCTTCAGGTCCAGTGACCCACAGGAACTCAGAAGGGCTAGAAGAGAGCTGACTGCAAGTGTGAAGAGGGCAAAAGCTGCATATGCTCAGAAAATCACGGGACATTTCACCTCCCAGCATCCAAGGAGCATGTGGAAGGGCATAAGGTGTATCACGGACTACAAATCAAAGGATTCACAATGCCCCAATGACCCCTCCTCCCTACCAGAGGCTCTCAACGAATTCTATGCCCGGTTCGAGAACCCCAACTCCCGCCTCCACCCCAACACCAGACTCACCCCAAGACCTGGAGAAGTATGCCCATCAGCGTGACTCCAGCTGAAGTAAGGAGGACCCTGAGGGGAATCAACCCTCGAAAGGCGGCCAGCCCTGACAACATCCCTGGCCGGGTGTTAAAGGACTGCGTGGATCAGCTCTCCGTAGTCCTGGCGGACATCTTTAACATCTCCCTCAGCCAGGAAGTTATCCCCACCTGCATGAAGACTGCCACCATCATTCCAGTCCCCAAGAGCTCCACAGTGACAGGTCTGAATGACTAGAGGCCAATAACCCTCACGCCGATAGTCACAAAGTGCTTTGAGAGACTGGTCAGACTTAATGCTTCCCTCTGGGTCCTGGACTTCCTGACCAATAGACCACAGTCTGTTAAGATCCACAACATCACCTCCTCCACCATAACGCACAGCACTGACTCCCCTCAGGGCTGTGTGTTAAGTCCCATCCTGTTCACATATGACTGCTCACCTACCCAACCAGGCTGTGATATTGTGAAGTTTGCAGATGACAGCTGTGGTCGGAGGTGTCAAAAACGATGAGTCTGGCTACAGGCAGGAAGTGAAACACCTGGAGGGCTGGTGCAGAAACAACCTCTGCATCAATGTAAAAAAGACAAAGGAGATGATTGTGGACCAGCATCCCTCCCCCCCCCCGCTCATCTGAGAATCTGAGGTGGAAGTGGTCCCCAGCTACAGGTACTTGGGTGTACACCTGAATGACAACCTTACCTGAGCAACAACACTTCCAGTCTGGTTAAGAAGGCACATCAAAGACTGTACTTCCTCAGATGGCTGAGACGAGCTGGTCTCGGAACCTCCGTTCTCAGATCCTTCAACAGATGCATGGTGGAGAGAGTCTTGTGCTCGAGCATCACTGTGTGGCATGGCAGCTGCTCTGCTGCACACAGGAAATCTCTGCAGAGGGTGGTGAAAGCTGCACAGAGGACCATTGGAGCCAGCCTCCCCACCACCATGGACATCTACACCTCTAGATGCCGGAAAAGGGCCACCTGCATCATGAAGGACCCCAACCACCCAGCACATTCACTTTTTGTCCTGCTCCCGTCTGGCACCACTAGATTGAAGAACAGCTTCATTTGTGAGGCTGTTAAGACTCTTGAAGTCCACTTAAGAGCACACGCACTGCACTTCCACTTTATTACACTTGGTCACTTAACAGTATGTTGCAATATTTATTCTTCAACCACTCATTCATAAATCAATGCTAATCTCCCCATGCCATGCTCAATACTCTGGACATTGTACAGTCCAAATTGCTGCTGATATGACATACTGCTATGCATAGTGTACAGTCTATATTTATATGTAAAGTCTATCTGTATATACCCACAAATACTTCTTATTTAATCTATATTTATATCAAGCTGCTACACTGGGTAAAACGGACCTTGAGAATGCAATTTCGTTCCACCTCATGTACTACATGTGATGCGAATGACAAAGCTTCCCTGTATCCTTGAAAAGGACCAACCAGCTCATCTTTAATGATACCAGCTGTGATGAAGTAGGACATAACCATATTCACCACAAGATAAATATATGTACTTACCTGTGACCTGTTGTAACTTCCTTTGGGTAAAAGAGTGAAGATGGTTACTCAGAGTTTTTACTTACCTGGGAGAGTCCACCCTGATAGAAGGGTAGGGTGATGTTAACCATGAGCAGAGAGGAAACCAATGTTATTATATAAAGATAAGTTATTGTTTCAAAACATGCAGGTGATGAAATAATACATAAAAAAGGCCTTTAATGTGAAATGAACATTTAGATTGTTATTATAGAAAATTGCTATGATCATGTACACCTAATGTGATAATGGAATATTCCTAGGGGAGGGGGTTAGAGTATAAAGAGCTGAGCAAGATAATGAAAGGGGGACTCCAGATTTGAACTTGACTGAGGGAAGTCAGTTGAACTGGACAGAATTAGACACTTAAATGACTTTGCAGTCATTAGTCTACAGTTCTTGCTATTAGAACTTTTATTTCTTTATAACTACGTTTTGTTTAACATCAAGTCCGGACGTTTGTTTGTTTGTAAATGTTTATTGTTGGTGTAAATAAACCCTGGGAAAAAGGATTTCCTGCATCCGCCTGCTTTTTAAACGAATTCCTCATCTTTAAGGATAGGGAAGGAGCTTCATCACAAATGGTGGCAGCAGTTATTACAACGGATAGCAGCGACGGCTGTAGGCATTAACGCCTACACACCAGGAAGCACCTAAGGGGAGAAAACGCCATCACAGTCAGCAGTGGAGACTACTGATACTCCAACCACGTGGGGGTGATGGCACCAAAGAAACTCACCAACACACAAACAACTGACACAAACAACTGACACAAACAACGGCGAGGAAGAGGTATGTGGGTCAACTTCAGCCCAAGCTAGCGACAGCATACCTGGGTTAACCAACCTGCAACAGATGTTTAAGAGCTTCATGGATCTACAGCTTCAAAAAGATGAGGAGCAGCGTAGAGAAGCAGCTAAACAAGACCAGAGGTGGCGATCAATGCAGCTCCAGTTTGGGCTCCTGCAACAAGAAGTCCAGAGAGGATTACAACAGGAGGATGAAGACCAACATACCACAATGACGACGACAAGGATCTACAGACCACGTGTGCCTGACGAAAGCACAGGTGAGCCTTTAGGAGCATATGAACGGACAACGCCTACAGCATGCCCTAGGCTCCCACCTTTAAAAGACAATGACGATATTGAACACTATTTTATTATGTTTGAGCGAATGGCACAAGCAGCGAGGTGGCCAAGGTCAGAATGGGCTTTTTATTTAGTCCCGTTACTCGAAGGAAAGGCCAGAGCCGCATACGTTGCCATGAGTGCTGAAGATATTAATGATTTTAACGCCGTGAAAGAGGCCATACTAAAGAAATTTGAAATTAACCAGGAAACATACAGACAGAGGTTCCGAATGCACAGAGTCTTGAAGGATGAGACACCGAAAGAACTTTTCACGAGGCTAACAGAACTCTACAACAGATGGATCCACCCTGCTGAAAAAACCAAGGAAGACATCGGACAGACCATCGTACTGGAACAGTTTCTCAACATCATAAACCCTGAACTGAGAAGCTGGATACTAGAACGCAGCCCAACATCAGCAAAGCAAGCTATCGACATGGCTGAGGCATTCCTTGCTGCAAGACAAGCTGATGGAGGATTCAGACTGGGGAAACCAGACTACAACACGCCAAAACGTGAGTTTGAGAAACATGAACATGGTGTCGTGGTTAATTCAAACATGCCAATTACCAAATCACAGTGGGGTAAGAACATGAGTAAAACACGGACAGAAAAAACAACATATAGATGCTTTAATTGTAACCAAACAGGCCATAAAAGTAATAAATGTCAGTACCCACCCAGTAGTTCAAATAAGCTATGCTATATTCCTAGAAATGATGATGCATGTGAAGATAGTGAAAGTAAAGGAGACGTCACACTTTTAGTTAAGATTGGAGGCAAACATTACAGAGCATTGGTAGACACGGGGGCTAGCCAAACGCTAATAACACAAAATTGTCTAGAAAACACTCCATACAACCTAACTGGTAAACTAAAGGTTAAATGTATCCATGGAGATGAGCAGGTCTACCCTACTACTGAGATCAATATTAACATCAATGGTCAAAGTTATCTGTTAAAAGTACAAACCGGATTCCAAAAAAGTTGGGACGCTATATAAATTGTGAATAAAAATTTAATGCAATGATGTGGAGATGGCAAATGTCAATATTTTATTCAGAATAGAACATAGATGACAGATCAAAAATGTAATGAGTAAATGTAACATTTTAAAGGAGAAATATGTTGATATATGATGAAATCCCACAACAGTTGACTGGATTAATCACAATTAACCAGAAGGTCGACAAACAATTATACGAGTTAAAGGAAAAAGGTCGGTGAATAACGATGAACAGGGTTGAAAAAACCCTAAAGTAGTATATAGTTGTATAAAGAGGAAATTTTACAATGTAAATGAGTAATGTAAAAACTAGACAGTAGATACAAGATAAGACTTATTTTAAAACTGTAAACGGTAGAGGTGTA